>PPHD01002956.1:1448-33389 GCA_002909625.1 Bambusicola thoracicus
TCTGACCCGAGATGGATATCAGGAGATGCCATCCATAAAATAGCATAAGAATCCATTCTTGGAAAGGATATATTTTAGAGGCATTTCTATCTCCTTCTATTCTCCCTCCCTTCCACCTTTTCCCATAAGAGACAAGCACTGCTTTTCACTCTGTTCACCACTTCTGGTAGCTTCTTGCTCTCATTCAATAAATTATAAATACATGAACTTTCCAAGGGAGATGGCATCCACTGTTCTCTGCAAATATTGGTTTAACAGCTGAGAGAAAACAGTGANAAGGATATATTTTAGAGGCATTTCTATCTCCTTCTATTCTCCCTCCCTTCCACCTTTTCCCATAAGAGACAAGCACTGCTTTTCACTCTGTTCACCACTTCTGGTAGCTTCTTGCTCTCATTCAATAAATTATAAATACATGAACTTTCCAAGGGAGATGGCATCCACTGTTCTCTGCAAATATTGGTTTAACAGCTGAGAGAAAACAGTGAAATATTTGCAATCCCAAAATTTCATCACTCTTCTTAAATTAAAAACCATCTTTCAGAACCCGACGCATCACCGCAACGCTGCTGAAGGAGAAATACCTGTTTCTTTTTCGTTTCTTGGAGCTCTTCTTTTTCTTCCTCTTCACAGGCGAGGGGCTGTAGGAAGGAGACCTGAGGGAGCAGAGAGGCATCAGGGCCAGCACAGCCCTTCACCCCTAGGGCTGCCCACCCTGCATCCCACCACCAGGCCTTGGGCAGAGCTGGGGCTGAGTCCTGTCTGGGCATAAGGGGAGGGCCGGAGGATAGCCAACAGAGCCCCAGCCCCTCACACCTCCATATTATACCCGTTTTGTTCCTTCATGCACTAGGGGGCTGCAACACATGCTTCCCCTTAATGCAAGGCCCAGGCCAACATGGCCGCCCTCACCTCCGTCGCTTCTTGCGGCTGGATTTCTTCTTCTTCTTCTTCCCCCGGGCTGGCGGTGGGGCACGTTCCCCATCACACGACGGGCTGAGGAAGAGGGATAAAGCCAAGCAAGATTTTAAAATCAGTTCATAAAAGCACCATCAAAATGTCCTCACTTGGGGTTGCTCACCTCTGAGTGCCGTCAGCCCTACCTGAGGGCCGACCAGGACAGATCAGGGCACCTAATTACCCTCTAATTACCCTCACTTGAAATTAAGTGCCTCCTCCATGGGTTTAATGGAGATATAATGAGACAGACACTGTACGTGGCTGCGATGCCAGCTGGTTATTTGAAATGAGCTTGCTGAGGTTAACAACTCCATGACGGATTTATGGGTTTTGCTGCTTTGTAAATATGTTTTAAATAATTAATTGGCATTTGATTTGCATGCAATAATTATTGAGACCGGATGAATTTAATAGTAATATAAGACATGGCAAATGTTAAATAGCAATTGATTAGGAAAACATATATTTATTGACGCGCTATGGTGATTTAGTGAGATAAGCATCTCTTACACAGTGGTTAAACTTTGGGGGGAAAAAAAACTGTAAATTAATTTCTTTTTAAATTGTTTTACGTTTCAGCAAAAAGCAAACGCTGCAGCTAATTAATTTGGAGCACTGGGCTGAAAATGTGAAATGCATGGGGGCTGGTGACCGTAAAGAAAGGAAGTGAATGATGGAAACTAGAGCACAGGGTCTGTGCCTCAGCATCCCCACTGCTCATCCTACTGGCTGGAGGTGCCACCATCAGGACCTCGTGGTTGGAAAGCCATCCTCATAGTGATGTGAAATGTGGGCTCCAGCACAGCTCAGCCCCTTCCTCATATCAGGCCATCGTCAGCCCCTGCCACGTCTGTGCCAGGGCATGGAGAACCTCCAGGCTGTGTGTTCAGCCATAGGCAGCCTGCCTGGAGCCCTCCCCCTGCTCCCAAGATGAAGCCTTTTGTCTTTGAAGTGGAAGCCTCCTCCCTGAGCTGATCTAACTTTAATTGTTCCTCTGTGATTGTAATCAGAGTCTAATTAAAAATACACTTTAGATTATTGTTCTGGTTAGCCTGACATCTGAAGATAGGAAATGCACTTTCTGTCTCTTTCTTTCCAGCATCTTTAACCAAACAGAAAGGCCTTAATCCCAGTTTGACAGTGAAGGCAGAGACCCCAGCTGCCTTGCTTAGCAAGATTCATTCATTTTTACCCTTGCAAGTTGTCAGGGGCTAACAACGTACCGATAACAAAACGATATCCTAGTTAGGGCAGTGCTGCTGCTCTGATCTAGACATGGGAGATGGGAACTGCTGAGGGTCATCCACAGCCAGGGGGAACCCTACGTGCCCCATAGCAGATGGGATGCAGGCAGTTCGCATGGTTATCCAGCCCCTGCCCAGATCTCACAGGCTCAGCAGGGATGAGGATGATGTTTCTTCCACTCAGTCTCGTGGTGAGGTGGCCCTGTCCCTACCTGCGTGACCTGTGGTGAGCATGGTCGCGTCTCTCCTTCCCTCTTGCCCAGCCATTAGTGGTGGAGGTCTCCTTGGACACACAGCTGCTCAGCTTCTCAGGACGTCGATCCTCAGAAGGGTACGGCAGGCAGCTGAGCGTCCCACTGCATGGCAAGAGGCCAGAAAGAGCAATAAGAGCGAGAAAACAAAGGGAACCACCTGAGCCATGCAGGTGCCTGCACAAGCCCCAGGGAGCCCGTGTCAGTAGAGCCCTGCAGATATTTGTTTCAAAGAATGGAAGCACTAATGGAAAGCCATAAACCATACCCAGTGGGGCACTGAGAACATCACATTTTTGGTGTCGTGCAGAGTATTATACAAATAAACAAAGGAAGTATCAGCAAGGCCAAGCCCGGCCAGGCGTTTGGGCTTTAGAGACCATCACAGCCACTGAATATGGGCTGCAGGGCCAGGACCAGGAGTGGTGCACATCCTGGGGGCTCAGTGGTGCCAGGAGGGAAGCTAAACTGCAATTCTGTGGGGAAGCAGCACATCAGCCCCAGCTAGCCATGGCCAGAGGCTTGCAGCCCCTGGGAACATCTTTGTGCCTGCCCCAGTCATGAGAATCACAACTCTGGGGGCTGGAGATGGTGTGGGAGCATCTGTCAAAGATTCATTCCTATTTCCAGCTGTGTTCTCAGGAAAAGCCCACCTTTTCTAACGGCCCTTTCTTTCTTGGAGCACAGTTTGCAATGCCTGAAGGTTTAGGGATGAACATTAGGCAAACACATACGCTGGGGGTCAATGGGATGAAGCTGGAGGAAATATTTCCCGCCCGGGACATGTAAGAGGTGATGCTGGCAGATCCAATGGTCCCTCCAGCTTTAAAATCTATTACTCTGCTTGTGAAAAAATCTCCCAGTCATTTCCCATCATCTATGTTATTTTTATCCACCCAGGAAGCTACATGGTTAATTGCTTTCTTTGTGCGAGCTAATTAGCTTGTGGCATATCCCAACCCCCTTTTAAGAACAGTCTTCTGAGGCTCAGTCATTAGGATCCATTAAAAATGTCCCCAAATTAATGACCTGTGCAAAGCTGGAGCAGCTCCAGTGGTGCGGACGGGGGCTCTCCCTGGACACAGTGGGTGATGTCCCCACTAATGGCATTTCAGGTCCCAGCGTTGAAACACATTAGCCTGAAGGCAACCAAGGGCTGCTGTCCTGCAACATGCTGGGGACCATTTCTTCTGGGCTTGGAAGTCATTATTGATGGAAATAATTATTCTCCAATCCCATCAAAGGCTGGCTTCAATTCAACCCAATACTCTCCTCCGGTGAAAGCTGAGAGTCACTAACGCTCTAAACGGGCTGGTAATCCCTTTGCGTTAAGCTCCACAGACATTGATTGAATAGATAGATATAAACATATATATATCTTTTGTCGTCTTTCATGGGCTGGGCCATGACAGCTGGGAGAGGCACGGAGGACAGGGCAAAGGCACAGGGTGTTTGCTGCCTCGGGAGCAAACCATGGCCACATCCCCATCGAAGTGCTCAGCACCATGGGCACATGCCGTGCCATCAGACCATGAGATGTGGTGCTGGGTGACATTGCCCCCTCCCCTATCCTCAGGCTCCTGAGTCCCCGAGCCACCTCCTGCCACAAAGCTCTCATCAAGCAGCCTTTCTCCTGCAGCTCCTCATTGCTGGAGGAGCGAGAAGCTGGAAAACTGCCTTCCTGGTGAGCTTTGTTTGGAGGGTGCAGCGGGGTTGGGTGCTGGATCCTAGAATCACAGAGTCATGGGATCGTGAAGGTTGGAAAAGACCTCTCAGACCCTCAAGCCTAAGCCCAACCCACCCCACCATGCCCATAACCACATCCCCCAGTGCCACATCTCTACTTTACTTGAACACCTCCAAGGTCAGTGACCCCACCACTCTCTGGTCAACTGTGCCAATGCATCACCTGCAAAAAGACGTGTGCAGCCTTGGGACCCCGCTGCCCCGCGTGTGCCACACTCCTCCCAAAACACATCACTCTGTGCAGAGGAGGCTTTCTGCATTGGTGAAATCACCCTTTTCTTTCTCTCTTGCTTTCTGCCTCTCCTCGGTTGATTGAAAAAGAAAATGGTTGAACCGCTCCTTTGACCCGGCAGAAGGAGGGGGGGGGAAAGGAGAAGGTTGTAAAGAGATTTCCACGCCAAAACTCATGCAGATGTGTTTACGTAAATCCCTTTGAAACAGGCACTAAAAATACCTCTTTAAAATGAGGAGGTGGGGGAGGTTGTAAGTGCTTTCCACAAACACAGACACAAAACCACCCCACGGCAGGTCGCTTCCCTACCCCATTCAGACTGCTGTTATTAGTGCAGCAGGAGCCCTGCCGCTTGTTACTGGAAATTATAACAGCAAATCACCGCGATATTTTCCCTGATTGCACGGATCCTGAGCCAGTTCAATTTTAATCTTCTCTCCACTATTTCCTCGTGCATCAGCAGAGGCGCCAGCTGCAGAGAAGCGCGTGGCTTTCTTGAAGCAGCTTAAGCACAGAAAAGAAACACAATTCCATAATAGGCGGTTTTCATCCAATTTTTGCCTCTGTGGCTCACCCCCCTCCCACACCCCTGCATCCCGCTGCAAGCCCAAACCCAGCAGCAGCTCCTTTTTGCTTCTTGGCCTCCAGAAATACTTCACAACCTCTCTTATCACACCCTGGGCCAAAAAAGCAGCTTGGCTCTTCGTTTTTCCAGCAGCTGATTTGCTATGCATGGCTGCATAAGAACAGAGGCGCATCCCTGCTGGTGGCAGGGTTGGTGCCGGGTGCTCCAGGGACACTGCATGGTCACAGCCCAGGGATGGGGATAGGATGGGGTTGGGGATGGGGTTAAGGATGGGGATGGTAAAGAGATGAGGATGGGATGGGGACGGGGATGGGGATGAGGATGGGAATGGGGTAGGGATGGTGAAGCAATGAGGATGGAGACAGGGTTAGGGATGAGGAGGGGGTTGAGGATAGGATGAGGATAGGATTGGGAATAGGCATGATAATGGGCACAGAGATAGGAATGGCTCCATCTCCATCACAGACTCCTGCTGGAGGCAGCTGCTGGCAGCACTGGGGCAGGTGTCCCTGCGATAGCTTAGAGCTCAAGTCCCATTTAGGTCCCTGCCTTTGTGTGTCCTCCTCCCCACGATGTTGCTCTCAGGGAACAGCCCTGTGCCTCTCCTGTTCTCAAATCCCCCTCCCTGGCAAACAAACACCCTGCAGGTTCCCACACCTGGAAAGTTGACAGTGATGTCAACCAGATCCCATCCCCACACCAGGCAGGGCTGTGGGTCCTCACTGCAATTCCCTTGCCCAAAGTCCTGCTCCGCTGAGCAGGGCAAATGGCAGCAAGATAAATAGTTTATTTGCCAATAACATAGCTCGTTAACTTTTAATCGAAGAGCGGGTTGTGAGCACACAGTTGTCGGGAGCAATGGGAGATGTGGCTTTGAGCACGGATCTTAGCAGGGCTAAGGAGCAGGAGGGGAGCACAGGGAGGTCTGGCAGGAGATGCTCCACATGGAGCAGGAGTGTTCCCTTTGGCGCTCAGACAAAGCTTATTCCCCCTCTGTCTGCAATAAGGAACTCAGCAACAAATTTCTCCCACCAGAGAGACTCCCAACCCAGGCAGGGAGGTGGCAAGAGGCTCCTGAGGGGAAGGGCCGGCCCCGGGCTCCCAGCCCTGAGGCTGCAGACAGTCATTCCCCTGCTCAGCACATCCATCTTTAATTGGGTGTAATAATAATTTTATTGCTTGCTGGGATTTGTGAGGCTGAACTAATATTTGCAAAACGCTTTGCTATCCTCCGCTGAAAGGCAACCCGGAGCAGCAAAGCCCCTGTGCCATTCACGTCGGGATAATCCAGAATTATTCATAAACAAAATCAAGATTATGCAAATATATTCATTAGTTCTCAGCATACCTCCAGGAAAATAGAGGAATTAGTCTTGTTAACAATTGTATATTATGTAAGCGTGCGGCTAAGCACACAGACACGCTCCCCATCCACCTGGGGCTCATCCCAGGCTCTTGGAGCACCGCAGAAAGAGGTGAATTTGGGCTCGGGGTGGTCCCAATGTGCCACGGTCCCCTCGCTGTTCCTTGGCACAGTGTGACCAATGCCCACCTGCGTGCCCGGGACACGACGGGATCAGCAGATAAAGGTGAGCTGAAAGCACGGTGCAGTTTAATTAATGCCACATGCCTTTCACTCCATAGGTTGTGTGGGTTGTTAATTATTTTTATAAAGAAAATAATTAGTCCCAATCAAGGCAGAAGCTCTCCAGAATTACAGCTCATTAACCGCTCTCACATTTTTTCTGTTCTATAAAAAGTCGCGTGGTGCTGATGAAAATTATAGACCCTTGGAATCAGCATTAAATACAAATTCAGACAGTGTTACCATCCCATTACCATCAACTGCATCGACTTGGCTTCGGTAATTGCAGCTGGAGATGAAGTGCAGGGATTTCTGCTCTGTGCAATCTCTGCGAACAAGCGCTGTGCCCATCAGCCTGCCGGAACCAACGTGACACCGAGCAACCGAGAAGGGGACAGCCACCAAGGAGACTGGGGAAGGCTTTTGTGGGTGGATGATGGGATGCTCGGGTTTGGGGCAAAGGGGACAGGCAGCAGCCTGGAAGCGGTGGGCTTATGCTGTGGGACGTGGGACACACAAGGGGATCATAGAATCATTGAGGTTGGAAAGACCACTGAGGTCATCTGGTCCAACCCTAATCTATGCTGTGATCGCTCCAGGCCACATCACTCAGTGCAACATCTGCCCTTTCCTTGAACACCTCCAGGGATGGTGACCCCACCACTCCCCGGGCAGCCTGTGCCACTGCATCACCAGCAGATGCTCCAGGGGGGCTGCAGGAGCGCGCCGAGCACCTCCAGTTGGGTCATCCCAGGGCTGGTTCTATCGAACGGTGCAGAGGCTTCATTCAAAGCCTGATTGAAAGAAATCAGAGCATGGTAAAGCGAGGTCAGGGCAAATCAATAGCGGAGCAGTGGGGAGGGTGAGCAGGGTGCCGGCTCTGCTGCTTCTGCACCATGAACAACAAGGTGAGCCCCGTCCTCTGCTCCATGAGGAACGTAGCTGAGAGCCAAAATGGGGCTTTGGAGAAGGAATGGGAAATGGGGATGGGGCAGCGAGCAGAGTGACCCTGGAGGAGCAGCACTGAGCCCCGTGCCCATGGTCCTGTTGACCAGCCTGGAGCTGGGCCAGCTGCAGCCAGCTGCTCATTTCATCAATGGAGAGACATCAATTAAACGTGGGGTGTTGAACGGGGTTGTCAGCAGATCAATTAGCCTCAGCCTCAGGATGGGGATTCTGGAACTGTTTCAGCCGCAAGATGCCCTGCGCAAGCCCTCCTGCCCCAAAAGAGTCCAATTTCAGCCAACCCCTGACCCAAAAGAGGTCATTTTCAACCCCACTCCGCTCCAAAAGAGACCAATTTCAGACCAGTCTCACTGTCCCTAGAAAAGGGCAAGAACAGTGCAGGGACTGCAATGCATTCCCTAGCACCCTTCTCTCTTTTAATAGAGTTTGTTCCCACTTCCAGCTCCGTAAGCTCTCCTTGCAGTCCCTGCTGCACTAGCAGGGAAGGCACTTGCGAAAAAAAAAAAAGAAAAAAAAATTGCTATTTTTACACTCCCAGTGTTTGTCAGCACTTTCAGCTTACCCGTGAAGGGGAGGTGGTGGCATCAGGACCGCATCGCACCAGCGCACCATCACTACTTCTGTGCTATCGGCCCCCATTCCTCTGCCTGCTGAGCACCAATGGGTTCCAAATTGGGGTGACTACTCCGGGCACCCAACTGCCCCTCAGTTGCTGTATGGTCACACAAAATGCCATCCTCAGTGCCCAGCCCCAGTGCCAACCCCAGGCACCGGTGGGATTTAATGCCCTGCTCCGGGCTTTGTAATGACAGAGAGGTTTCAGCGTTCACGGGAAGAAAAGGTGGGGGGGAAAAAAAAAAAAGAGAGAAAAAGGAACTGCAGTCATGCATGAAATGATTTCATTTCGCTGAGGAAGGGATTGCCTTTGGAAAGTTCATATTATGGAAAAACACGCATGAAGGTCCAGCTGCAGGGAGAGGGGCAGGGAGGGGGAGAGGAGGACTCAGCTCCAGCCCCAGCCCTATGGATGGGTAAATCCCTCCCGAGGAGTGCCATGCTCAGATCTCACAGCCCCAAATATTTGTTAGTTGATCCTTAAAGGAGTGGTGCAGGGTTATTAGCCCTCTCCATACAGGGTCTTGCCATGCCAAGCTGGGCTAAGTCACTTTTTTGGACACATCTCCCATTCCTGAGCTGGAGTCAGGAATGGGGTAGGGGGCATTAGCCTCACATGGTTTCCTGCAGCCCCTCACCCCGATAGAGACCTGAAGCCCTGCAGCCCCTCACTTTGTCCCAGGTTAATCCTTCAGAGCTCCACAAGACTCCGCACCGCCGCACCGTGCCCTGGGATGCAGACGGTGCCTTTGGAGACTGATGAACTTTTACCACTGAGAATCGCCCCATCACCAAGCCAGGGATGGGGCTGAGGGAAGAGGAACGGGAGGAGGAGGAGGAGGAGGAGGAAGGCTCTATGGTTCCCGTGGGCATCCCTGGTTCTGCCCTCACCCCCTCGAGCTGCCTCATGAGCGTAGCCACCGTGCAGCTGGAGCCGGCGGGCAGGGGCTGACAAAGCCGCCCTATTGACAGCGCCCCGAGCACAGGGGCTTTGCTTCTCCCCCCTCCGCTTTCCTCCTCCAGGCCCGCTCCCCCCGCTGGGCCGCGGCCATGGGCTCATTAGCGCTGCGGCTCGTTGGGCGCGGGAAGGAGCAGATGGCAGCCAGGCCCCGCTGAGCAGATGCCCGATGGACAAGGGGGGGATTAGCGGAGCCGGGGGCCCTCCGGCAGCACAGCCCGGTGCTGACACATGGGGACCGAGCGGGGCAATGGGGATGAAGGAACCACAGTGATGTGCCTGGCAAGCTGCAGGTTGGGGTGGCAGAGAGCTGGGCCCCATCCCAGCCCCGAAATCACTGCCGATTGCAAACCGGGCAGTGAAACCACGTGTAGCGCAGCATATCCTGGGGGATTAGGGGTTAAAATAAATCCCTGCGCTGGCCCGGGGTGACCCACTTCAGCCATCTGGCAGCAGGGATGTGGCTGGTACTAGGGGTGCCAGGGGGTGACAGTGGGCAATGGCAGCCCCGTGCCCCTTGGAGCCCCTCATGGAAGGAGAAGCAGCATCCCACAGCTGCTCCGTGGGGCTGTGTGCAGGTAATGACGATAATGAACAACCACCCACTGCCTTAAAATAAAAGACTCTGCAAGAAGAAAGTGGAGATGGAAAAGGAAGGACCTCAGCTCTTCCCTCTGTGCCACAGTGTTTGGTATCCCCTTTGCTCTATGGAGTCAAGGGCAGACCCCTGAGCGCAGCCCCCGGCTGGGCACGGGTGGGATTAATGTATTCTTTTGTTCTGGATGAAATGTGGTTTTAGCGGAGCTTTAACCCTGCAAACCTCCCAGAGCGCCTGTCGGGAATTAGGATGGAAGAGGCTTTATCTGCAGAGCCGGGGCATCGTGGGGAAGCACGGCACTCTGATCTGGGGCTGCGCATGGACCCGAAAGGCAAGAAACCCACAGACCCCTCCAGGAGGAGGAAAATCCCCTTCTGCAATGGGAACCCCACGCTGCCTGCAGCTGCCAAGCTGGGAGGGAACGGGGACACAGATGGTCACCGTAGTGTTGTGCTGGGCTCCCTGCTCCCTTCATCCCTCTGCCTGCTGGCACAGAGGGCTCTGCTTTTAGATCAGTTCTGCAGTGAAGCCTTTGGGATCGCAGCCCAGGAGTGGAAATGCTGTAAGAGCCACTGCTGTCCATGGTGCCCCAAGCTGAGCTTCCCCAGTTTCCAAACCAGATTGATCACTAATGGAGAAGTGGAAGCACTCAGTGACCCCAGTGGGGGTCCCCATGGACTCTCGGATGTTTGGTGCAGGCTGATCCCCCAGCCCTCTCCTGCACTGATCCAACACCTCCGCCAAACTCTGGTGACACTGAGCAATGGAAAGAAGCTTCACTCCCTTCGAAAAGCAGTGCAAAGATGCTCTTAACCAATATTGTGACAGCCAGCAGAATAAAGACGCTCTAAATTTGAGGATGTGTTGATGCGACGGAGTCTCACAAATCCCTGTGCATCCCAGCAGAGCTCAGTGGGTACCATTGGTCCCATTTGGTGTCGTCTGACCCTGCTGCCCTGGGCTTTGGCTCCAAGGGAAGGAGGGGGACAGACAACTAGAGGAACACATGCTGGGGGCTGCATGGTTGAGCCCCCACCCCAAAACTATAATCCAGCCCCTAACACTACTCCAGGCTCCAAAGAGCCAAAGTTTCCCAAGCATCACTTGGGGTGGGGAGAACAGAAAGCTCAGATCCCCCCCAGCCCCAGGCAGGGGGTCCCCTGTGACCCCGGCCCCTATATAAGACATTTGCAGAAGGGAGCAGCCCCCGAGCCGAGGGTTCCCCACTCCCTTACCTGGGCAGAGGTTTGCGAGCGGTGATGCTGGCCACGATGATGCTCTCCGGTCGCGGTGTGGCCACGGCTTTGAAGGTCCCTCGCCAGAACTTCTCGAAGAGCTGCTTCTCGCCCTGCTGCACGCTGGCCATGGCCCCGGCACGGCTCGGCACGGCCGCTCTCCGCGGTGCTGATCTCTACATCCCTCCCGACCGCGCACGGCTCGGTTCGGTGCCGACTTGGGTTCAGTCCAAGGTTTAATGGGGGATATCCCGGTTCGGTAGGGCTGGAGGGGAGCGTGTGAAGCCGAGCCAGCTCCCGGCTCCCGTTTTGTGGCAGCGAGGCGGGGAATGGGGCCGGGCCCGCTCTTGTCCCCTCCCCGGTGCCGCCTCCCACAGCTGCTCCGCTGGGAGCATCCCTGGACCAAGAGCATCCTTGGCTGGGAGCGCCAGGATGGTCCTCGTGGGGCCCATTTCGGCCGCGCAAGAAGCATCCCGGAGCTCTCGGCCCTTGGAGGAGGTTTGTCTCTTGCAGCACAAGGGACAGTGACCTTGGATGGACGCGCTGCTCCCTGTCGTGTCTCGGAGAGCCACGTGGTGATTTATGTAAGCAACCGGGGGGATAATGGAGCCAGGAACAATAGCCAGGAACAATAGAGAAAGAAGAAAAATCACAGAGGACTTGAGCACTTTCTTGTGATAAATACACAAGCAGCAGGGCCAGCTCCACCCCATAGCTGCAGCGTGGTGCCCAAAAGCCCAGTTGGGCACTGGTGCCTGCCCTGAGGTTTGCAGGATGCAGCTACAGCCAAGGTCCCCATGCACCATGCAACATTTTCACCATTCCCCTCTTTAACCCCCCAGCCCACAGCCATCCCCACCAGTCCAGACCCTGTCCCAGAGGCTGGAGGCTGGAGTTGCTCGAAACAACCCCAGATTCGCTGCCAAACACCAGGGATAATAAATATTTGCACTATTAAATTAGCAGCACGGGTGGTGTGTGTGCAGGGAGAAGGCAGTGATTGTTACAAGCAGAAACCTCTCCTGGCGTACCTCATGGAGACATCAGCGAGCTAATTAAGCAATTGGCTCCGTTAACGGAGGCTCCTAGGAATACACTTCCCCGCTATAGAATAACTGCGCTGTAATAAATTGCCTCATAAATAAACAGCCTGAAAAAGCAACATAAGATGCCCAGAAAAAGCTCTGTGCGATAAGCAGAGGCGATGCCGGGTGCTACCGGCACTACCAGCAAAGTCCCAGCACCACACCCTGCAGGGATTAGCCCCGTAGGGATGCTTTATCCCCTTTTTCTCCCCCCACCCTGAAGGCCCAGCTCCCCTTACCCACCCCAGTCCCAGATTTTGATTTGGGAGATGACAGACAAGAGCTGCCCAGAGCATTCGGCTGCTGCCATGGATGAGCGCAGGGAGCTCGGCAGGATGGATCTGCGCCTGCTGAGAGGTACCCAAGGGGAGGAAAGCAGAAAACGTGTTTACCCAGGATTACATTTTAATCTCCTCTCCCTTCCAGAGTGAATAAAGCTGGGTTTGTCCTGGAGCTGGACAAATATTTTTCTATAGATGTATTTTTCCTTGGTTTTGGATTGCTTGCTTTGTGCTTTACACATCGCAGAACCCGATGCTGAGCGCCCACTGCAGCTGCTGTTCTGTGCCCATTGGTTCTTGTGGTCCCCAAATACCCAGCAAAGCAGAACTGAGCCCATCCTTGTGGCCCCATGGCCAGGACAGTGGCATTGCACCATCCTGTGACTTTGAGGGCATCTCCATCCATACCTCTGTCTCCACTTTGCTCCCCATGGGTGAAGGCTCTTCAGCAGCCCGCTTTTGCACAAAACCTCCCCATATCCACCTCCACTCATCTCCCAGCCAAGCAGGTTTCCTGCAAATGCAGAAAATCAATAATTACCTCTGGAAGTATTCATTAGAACTCAAGAGTCAATAAACAAAGGCTGTGAGTACCCTCTATTCATCACATTCAGCAGCACCTACCAATTATTCCCTCTGCTAAGCCAGTCCTGGCCAGCAGTGGGGGGATTCTGGCTGCACACCAAGGATGCAGCATGTCTTGGGTCCATCCCTCCCATGCCAGCATTCATCTCTCCCTTTGGAAACATCCATTTCATTGTAAGTTTTCCCCATCCAGAAGCTCCCAAGAACAGCCCCCCATCACTGGGTCCCTTCACTGTCCCCACAGCTGGGGACAACCAAGGGTAAGGTTTTGGAGGTAACTTTGGAGAGGAGAGAGAAAAGGGTCAGGAGAAAAAGCCCTTTTATCCTCGAAATAGAGGTAGGGAGGTGCATTGTCCTACAGATATGGGGAGGTGGGCATTTTGGAAGGTGGTGGCACCCAGCTATTGTCACCAGGTTGGCACCACACACACACAGTGATAGGACATTCCCATCCCAACCCATCCTATGCCACCCTGTCCCTCCCTTCCATGGGTCTGCCCCATCCAAACTCAACCCATCCCTCCCTTCCATGGAGACATCAGCTGGAGCAGGCACCCCTCTCACTAATGCAGCAATTAGACATGTTCACATTAACCAGATAATTAAGCAGAAAGGCACTAATTGAATACACAGGAGAACTGAATGCCAATGACATGGGGAGAAAGGAGGCTGGGGACGGGTGGCTGAGGGACAGCCACTGCCATGCAAGCTTTCAGAGCTGCGGAGAACCAGCAGAGGATTTGGGGAGCAGACACCTCCTGCTGAGACAC
This sequence comes from Bambusicola thoracicus, assembly GCA_002909625.1. Lineage (NCBI taxonomy): Eukaryota > Metazoa > Chordata > Aves > Galliformes > Phasianidae > Bambusicola > Bambusicola thoracicus. The sequence goes on from PPHD01002956.1 coordinate 15,146, forward strand.
ACTAATGGAATGCGGAAATGTTTTACTGTGCTGTGATTTTATATATTTCTGAATGCAGCTGCAGCTCCGTTCCATTCCGGGCTAATTTAAGCTCCAGTTAAACCAGACTAAATTACAGCCCTGGAAACTGATGTGACAGGAAATGCATCCGGGAGCCCCAAATCCTGCTGACCTTGCTGTCTCCTTCCAACTGGACTGGACTAAGAGCCCCTGGCAAAATGTCACTGCATGTCACCAAGGGACTGCAAGCAACCCTCCGTGCCCTCTGGATCCCAGCTGAGCAGGGCAGGACCCCGTTGTGCTGGGACCAGCAGGATTAGCCCCGGGGACAGGGGACAAGTGAGCCCCAAGGGTAGGGATGTTCCACCCCAGCTGTGGAACCCACACAGCCTCTTTGGTTGCTCCAGAAGAGCGAGTGGTTGTCTGAGACCAAAGCAGCAAAGGTCAGGGGAGCAGAGGCTGTTTGTCCTCTGAATTTTTTTTTTTTAATAGAATAAAGAGGAGATTATTAGATACAATTAATTGTTCACACTGTACAGGAGATGAAAGTGTGGGGAGTAAGCAGATGCCGGTCACGATTCGGCGCTCATTAAGGCAAGAGCGGGATTCATCTCGTACACATGATTAACTCCTGGCCGCTGATGATTTACATGGCAGATGATCAAAAGAGAATTAATTACCCCACAAACGGGGCTGCCTCCAGCCTGGCCCCAGCATTGCTGCCAACGGTAGAGCCCTCAGTCCCCAAAACCGTGTCCACATCCACCACACTGCTCAGACAACCGCACCGCAGCCATTCCCTACGAGCAGCCACAGGGCAGGAGATCCAGGCACATCCCTCCACCACCAGGGCTGCTCTGCCCCACTGGGTTCCTCCATCCAAGAGGGAAGTGCATGCCCAAAGCCCACACAGCTCAGCCCAAGCCAGGGCATCTGCTGGCCCCACAACTTAGCATCCACTGCTCAGATAATGAACCTGTGCTGATTGTCACCTTTGTTTTGAAGATATGAAGTCCTGCAGGAGTCACCTTCAGCACCAGGAGGTGGCCCCTCCCAAGGTGGAGGGAGATGAGCTGATTGCATGCAGCTGATTAGTAATTAGCCCAGCGTGCTCCAGCTGTAAATACCAACACCAGGGCTAGGGAGGAGGCACCCGGGGCAGGGGGGAGGATGGGGTCCTGGGTGCTGATATTGGTAAGGAGAGGGGCAAACAGCCCTGCATGGAGGAGCAGACTCCAAAATAATACTTCCCAAGGATTTTGGCAGCCTGCAGCGCTCAAGTCCTCTCGGAGAGCACTGCACCTTGCTGTCTGCCCAACTGCATAAGAACTGTGTCTTCAATACAGGGCTGGGATATTGGCCTGTAAATAACATCATAACAGATTTACAGACTGACCACCACCGGTGGTATGGGCTGTTAATGGCTGGGAGATCCTGGGGGACAGCTCCTCTTCCAACCCCAAGGGGCTCAGAGTCCCCAGGGGGCACAGGGCTGGGATGGTGGCAGGGTTCCAGCCCCATGGGACCGAATTGAGCCCAGCTCACCCAGTGCCACTGCCCCCAGGCCTGTGAGGTTGGCACACGCCTGTTGCAGGTTTCCATCTCTCTGCCCGTGGCTTTTAGAGGCACTCAGCTGCAGATTGTCTCCGTGACCCAAGTCCCCATTCCCAGGGGCTTTAAAAGCCTCAGCATAAAAGAAATTAATAACAAAGTGAATTGTACTTGAAGGCAGCTGCTGGAGTGAGGAAGGCAATGCCTGGAGCTCAGGGGCTGTGGCAGTGTGGGCGAGTGAGACATGCTCCGTGGTCCTGCAGTGCTGGCAGTGATGGATGAGGCTACTTCCAGAGCAGACTGAACCAGGGTGGCTTAAAACCAAAGTGTACCGAGGGTCAGTGTGCTGCCTGCCCAAAACACGGCACGCAGAAGTCTGATGGCACCATGGCAGAGGACAGTGGGAGTCTGGATTCTGCCAGCCCTGCCCCAGCGAGCTGGGAGGGATGGGTTTGCCCCTTGCTGTCCCATGAGGTTTGAATGGATCTTCAGCCCTCAAGTCACTGCTCTCTGTTTTCATGCTGTTCCTGGCCCACGGTGTTTGATTCAAGATGACCAGAACTTGGAGAACCTCAAGCCAAAAATCAAGCCGAAATCTACAACTTCATCTGAAAGCTATGGGTGGGGGGCGTTCATCCTCAGCCTTTCCCAGTCAGCAATGCAGAGATCCCAGCTCTCTGCAGAGAGGAGTTCTCAGCTTCCCAGGGAGGGCAACTCAGTGCACAACTGGGTGCACCACCTCCATATCCCCCCCTTGTCTGACACGGCCAGAAATCACCCACTCAGCTTTCAAGCAGCGGTTCAAAGCTTTTACAACACTCTCAAGATTAATTAGCAGCTGAAAAGTAATCCAGGATAAGTCTTATCAATCCATAAGAAGCATGACGTGGCTGAGGAGCCAACACAGCAAAATGGTCCGTGTTCCTGGTCAAATCCAACCCCTCCTGGGAAAACGGCCTCCTCCCCTATCAAATAGGAGTTAATTCCCACCAGGGAGACGCAACAAGCAACCCAACCTCAGGCTGAGCAGAGCTCCGGGGGCTCCCTGCTCATGTTGTTCCCATTCCTGCAGACCCCTGATCCTCACAGGTGCACACAGAGCCTAGAAGACCTCCAACATGCCCTGAATCATTGGGTTCGCACTCTGGACTCTCCTCATGGCAATGACAACTCTGCTCCAATGGCTCTGGCTGTCCCCCTCCCATTGCTGCAGGACGCACAGAGCCTCCCATGCCCCATAGCTCCCTCTGCATGAAGGCATCACCACTTCATCTCCAAAACCCCTCTCTCCAGGCACCTCCTCAAAGCGTTTGCAAGTAACAAATAAATAATCAGCGACAGCAAGCTGGCTGCCCCAGAACATTTATTTCATATAATGCACCATTTATTTTCAATTATCGTGGTGCTTTCCCCTCTCCCTCCCCGTGCACTTGGCAGGTCGCTGGTGGAAAGTCTGCAGAGTTGCAGAACGTCCTCATAGGAGATGCACCAGGGAACAGGGAGGGATGGATGGCAGCAGGGTGGGAAGGACGGACGGACACCTCGGAGCCACGGGAGCTCTTGGGTTGGGTTGTGGTTTCCAAGCTGGTGACAAAACCACCAATCCCACCCCGCAGCTCATCGTGGCCGAGGGACCTCCACACATCCCATGCCCTTGGGTGGGGATGGGCTGCTGCACTGCCTTACACCTGCGCTCCCATCAGCGCAGTTATTCCCACCTCTGTCTCAATCAAAGCCATTTAAAGCTCCCTGACGTACCATGAAGGATCTTCCAGTGGGGTTCAGAGAGTAAGATTCGTATTGAGAAGCCCAAATTTATTGGATTAATGCTGTGGACCAAAACCACGGCCGCTTAACAATTGGAGGATCCGTATTTTACGGCAATGTAACTAATAAGGCCATTAATACAAACCGGGCTCACTCCTGACATTTATATAGCTGTAAATCTCTCTCAGCACTGGAATTATTTATGCCATCCCAGGCACTCGAGCAGCGCTGTCGTCCTTTATCAGGCTGAAAGATTTAAGCCAAGAGACAATGATGCTAACTGTAATGAAAGGGAGCACGAGCAAAGAGAGGACGGCGCTGGCGCAGCAGGAGCAGGGCCACGACCTGACCAGAGCACGCCAGGAGCAAATGCAATCCCTGCTCTTGGGCTTTGGGGGGCAGCTCCCCATTTCCAGCAGCCATAAGGTCAGGGCACCTGCAGCCCCAGGTGCTTAAGGTCAAGCTCTTTAGGATGCATCTGTGCCTCAGGTCTGTCCCGAGCAAAGGAAACTTGGAGAGAGAGAAGCAAATCAATCTGTACAGAGCAAGGAGGCTTAAAAACCCAAAAAGCAGCCCCAAGCAGCACAGGGAACTGTAAACAGGGAGAGGAGAGGGTGTGGGTGGTGGGAGCAGAGAGCAGCCTGCCAGCCCTCCGTGTGCACTAATTATTTCTGGCATTATCTGCACCGACAGATAAGGTTTTCATTAATAAACTCGAAGAGGAGCAGGGGGTGTGGGGGGAAGGGAGAAGCAGCGGCAGCTGAGAGCTGCAAATTGGCCACAAGCAGCAGCAAAATGCAATCAGGTGCAGGGAGCAACGAGGGGCCCAGCAGCAGTGGTGGCAGCACAGAGGGGACATGGGGGACAGTAATTAGCAGCAGTCCTTTCCCTGCGCGCCGCTGCTTCGCAGGCTGCCTCCTAATTCACTGCACGTTGGAAAAGAAATCGTCAGTAATCTTTCATAGCAGGGCCTCATTAAGCCCGCTATCTGCAGTTATTTAATTGGAGGAGATAAAGGCAGGGCAGCCTGGGATGCGGGGCAAGGGAGGTGCATCACCGCGCTGCCACTGTGCTCCTGCAACAAGCATGCAGGCAGATGTGCACGCAGGGGGCGATGGGCTGCAGGGATGCTGGAGGCACGGATTTTAGCTGATCTCGTGCAGGTTGTGACAACACAAAGGAGAGAAAGAGGAACCCCAGATCCTGCTCACAGCACTGGGGCTGGGAGCCAAAGGGCAGGGTGATGCAGGATGGGGCCAGCGCTGTGCATTCGGACAGACTTACAGGAGGCAGCAGGATGGACGGGTGGGGTCACAAAGCCACAGCAATTAGCAGGAGCAGGCTGGTCCCCTCTCGGCCTTGGTTTCCATGGCAACGGGGTGGTTCAGCTCATTTCTCCATGCACAACCTCACCACAAAGGTCAGGGCAGCGTGGCAGAGGAAGATGTCCGGTCCTGCTGTAACAGAACACCACGGCAGATCATTAAAACATGCACAAAAGAGTGCAACCTTCCCCAGAAAGCTCAACCCTGAAGATGCCTCCACCCCAAACGGCCACCTCAGGGTGCACACACCAGGGTCAGCAGCAGCCCCTTGCTCTATTTGCCATTGCTCACAGCCAGCAGCAGTGGCATTTCCACCAGGCTCACCACCCCCCTGGTCCCGGGTGGCTGCTCTGATTGCTGCTGGATGGACACAGCATCCCAAACACAACAACGTGCAGCTCTCCTGCAAGCCCTTTGCTCTCCAAGGCGCAGAGCCCCAGGGTCTCTGCCAGACTGCATCCACAGTGGGAATGGAGAGAGACTGAGAAGGGGAAGGAGAGGATTGCTGGCTGCTTTGATGCTCTCCTTAAACCGTGGGCTTTGCAAAAGGAGCGAGAGCTGCACACAGGTGAAAGGACAGTATTTCCTGAGGCGGAGCAAGGTGCCATCCTGGTAAATACTTCATTAGGGGTCAAACTGCTAGCACAGGGAGTTCTGCCTGCAGAGATTTATCATCTGTTTGAAAAAGCAGCAGCTTATCAGAAAGGATTTCCTTCTGCCTGAGACCAGGAGTGAGGCTGCATCCATATCAGCTGTTTAAAACCAGCACAAGCTGATGGATGGCCTCATGCTGCCCCAAGCAGAGCCAGCAAGGGGACGAGGGCAGCTTGGTCCCCTCACTCAGTGGGCAGGAGGTGTAGGGACCACAAGGTGTTCTCCCAGCCTTACAGGAGCCTTCCAGGTGCCCATCAGCTTGGAGAGCCAGAGGAGAGGGGATGCCAGCCAGAGACCTGCATCTCATCGGGACAAAGGCTGAGACCGAGCTTCACCTCTTTGAAAGGTAAGATGAAAACTCCTCGTGTTAGCAAAGTTAGCAAAGACAAATCTATTCACAGGCAGAAATCTCCTAAGAGGAGTTCGGAGCAGTGGCAGAAGAGAAGCTTTGGGCTGTTGGAAGAGACACTGAGTTGGGGTTGGATGAGTTGGGGTTGGATGAGTTGGGGTTGGATGAGTTGGGGTTGGATGAGTTGGGGTTGGATGAGCTGGGGTTGGATGAGTTGGAAGAGACTCCTGGGATGGAAGCTCAGGATGGAGAGGTACCGACAACCTTACAGCAGCACCTCCTTCCTCACACCTGATGTCACTCACTGAGGAGCTGAGCAATAAGAACTCCCTTTTCCAAGCGCCGGTAACGGCAGCGACCTGTCCTGCTTGGTTGTAATGAGCTCTGAAATCCCTACAGACCCCGCACAGCTGAAGAACGCTTCAATCCCTCAAAATGGAGCCGAGCTGCAAGAAAGCAAATAGAATCCATCCTGGCTAATTATTTGTTGTTAATTGTCAAATAAAAAGATGGATGGATGAAAGGAGTTGGTAAGCAGAACGACGGCGCGAGCGTACTTGAAGGCAAGAGCTGTAACAGGATCCGAGAGCAGGGCTTGTCGTAATCCACGGGCTGTTAATTATCTAAACACTGGTCCCTCGGAACTGCATGAGTGAGGATTAATTAGTTTTTGAAATAATAGCTAAATTGATACCGGGAAGGAGTTGGGGTTCCAAAATAATGGCTGAAAATTAGCCAGCTTGTTTCTCCGTTTCTCTCTGCCGTGCTCAGAAGGACATTTGTCTCTGTTGTTTTTCCAGAAATGAGCCATTAATCACAGCGGCAGATGGCCCTTCCCAGACCTGTCGTGCTGCAGAGAGACAAAAGGAAGGCGGAGGAGAGGGAGGAAGCAATCACCTACAAGAGAAAGAAATCCTCACAACCAGCGAGGAGCAGCAATGGAGAGCGTCCTGCCGGAGAGCCGGATCTGCTCAGGGTAACTCCTGCAGATGGAGGTCACCTCCTGCGACAGGCAGGTAGCACAGGACAGGGTCTGATCGTCTCCAAAACAAGTTTCCAGCATCCCCAGCCCACCCCACCATGCCCACATCCCCATGGCTGTGGAGCACCTGCAGGGACGGTGACCCCAGCGCTCCCTGTGCAGCTGTGCCACTGCATCACCCATCTATGGGAGAAGAAACTTCTCCTTGCGTGCTCTGCCCATCCTCCTGCCAACGGGAGGCACGGAGCCTTTCCCTCTCCTCTGTCCCATGCCTCTCTGTGCACGTTTTCAGGGCACCCTGGGAAATGAGCTCAGTGTGGCAGCAGGGAGGGAGCAGCCAGCCGAAGGCTGCAGCATTAATCACAGCAGCCTCCCCGCACGGAGCCCGTTGTCTTCAAAGAGTGTCTGCTCCATAAAGTACGCGCAGCTGACACGTGTGAAACCCTTCACGGCACTTACTGATGTACATTACCTTGGCTTTTACGGCGTAATAAATAACGGGGGAGAGGCAGACACCCATCCCCTAATCAGCTACGGCAGCAAGGAGGGGATAAGTGTTTGGCTGGGGGGAAAGCCCCCTCATCTGACACCTTCCAGAGCCACAGGGAACCCACAGACCCCCCATGAGAGTGCGCCCTGCACAGCAGCCACCCAAAGGAGGGCAGCTCTGCTCTCACTCTGCACCGCTTCTCTGCAGGATCAAACCTCAGTGGTTTGGTATGCTACACGGGAGGCTTAAGCAGAGCTCAGAGGAAAGATCCTATTAGATAAGAGCGAGCACAGCAGGCCTGTAGCTGAGGGAAGCCACTCCACCTCCGGGAGGCTCGGTTTATCAGCGCAGGGCTCGGGCACACTGAGAACCCACCGCAGTGTCAGCAGCGAGCAGCAAACATCTCATTAGTTACAGCGGGGCTCCCGCTGCTCTGCCAGCCAGCGCTGGGCCTGCTCGGAATGGGGAGCAGAGTTCCCTCCTGGAAGCAAATCAAAGGCAGCACGGAGGGGGGTAGCACACCTTGCTGCTGCTGCTGCAGCGCCGTCCTCCTGCTGCTCCCGGCCTCACTCTGCCGCCGTGCCTTAGCTGGATTAATCGCTCACACCACGGGCAAGAGAAGTCAAGTGGATGTCATCTCCTTGGCCGTTACTCTCATTTTTCATCCTTCGCTTGCTGTGAATAAAGAAATGAGAGTGAGAGCGGCAGCCCCCGGCCCAGCCCAGGCTGCGGCGCACAGTCAGCTGCACAGCATCCATCCTCGGCAGCCAGCAGCCATGGCAGGGCAGGGAGCACCGCTTCGCCCTTCATCGTCCAGCAAGCACTGCTTTATCCCCAGGTGCTGAGAAGCGGTGTGGTTTGCGAGCATCCCTTCAGCAAACCACAGCCCGGTGGTGCTCCCTTCTCCTGCAGAGGGACCCGGAGCAATTCCTGCTTTTGGGTGTCCCCACCAGAGATAGAAGCCATGGCAGCAGCAGTGTGCTCAGTGTGGGCCCTTCTCTTTGAGCCCTCAGTCCAACCACAGGTTTGCGGGGCTTCCCAGCCCACTGAGTGCTGCTGAGCACCTCCCTCATTTCCTTTTAGCTCTCCCCCCCGCCCCGGGGAGGAAGGTGATTTTTCATTCCTTCTTAAAAGGTGATTAAATGCTGCGTTTGTAAAAACACTTCATTCTGGGAAACAAATTATGTAAAACACGCTCAGTGGGATCTAATACAAACTGATACCATCAGCTAGCAATAGGGGCTCCGCTGCCAGGATTTGCTTTCCAGGGGCAATGCTGAGCTGCCTGGACAACCCTGCTCCAGCAGCCCAGGGTCTCACAGCCTCCTGGTGACCCCGAGGCCTACAGCGTGCATGGAAGAACCAGCTGCCTGCAGGCACCTCTCTGCCAGGCCACATCTCTGCTGGGTGCCCCTTGGCCAGCAGGCAGCGAGGGATAGGCCAGCCTGAACAAGGCAGGGCTGCTGCACAGCTCTGTCAGTCCAGCGTACCTGGATCTCTTGATGCTGCTTATTTCTACCACTCGTGCTCATTTCTCCTGAGCTCTTCTGTTGCTCTTCGCCATGCTGAGGCACTCCCAGGCACACAGAAGAGCAGCTGGATGGGGTTTCTTTACCCATCGCTGGGTTTCAAGGCAGCTCCAGGGGATCCATGAGCTGCCACCGGCCTCGGCCGATGTGCACCCAGCAAGAGACAAAGCTGACTGGACACAGCTTCCTGTGCCCTGCATTGCTAATGATAGGAAACGATGCCACTTCCCCGAGGACAGGCCACTTGTCAGGGCAGGTGGCTGCAGCAGAGAGGAAAGGAGCTCTGACTTCTTCTGGCCAGGCTCAAGGATGCTCCAGGGGAAAGCGCTGCGGGAGGCAGCGTGTTGGATGGAGAGAGAAACCGGTCTGGAGTCCGCCTCGGATCCGTCGCTGATGAAAAAGGAAGAAAAGAGAAATCAAGATTTCCTGCCCCCAATTTGCTGACTCAGTAATGACTCAAAGGACTAAATTTAGCTACTGAAGTGCTCAGCAGCAGGGCGAGCGGCTGCCGGCCTCTCCTTAACCTTATTACAAGACCTTTCAAGCAAACCTTTCCCCGGCTCAGAAGGGATTCTGCTCACGCTCCAAGGGGACTGGATGCCACCTTTGAAAGCTGGAAGAAAGCAGATGTACGTCCATAGGTACACAGACAGCCAACGCAAGACCTGGGAGTGGAGAGAAGCACTCGAGAGCATCACGCTTGTTGAGTCGCCATAGCAACAGGGAGTTTTTAAAAGCAATTAGGTGTGGGTTCATCTGCTCTGCTCAGAAGGATGGCGGAGCGCTGCCTGTCCTCCCTGCAGCTCCTGCACAGTGGGCTCCTATGGCAGAGGCAGGCATGATGGCTCTGGCTGCAAGGCCATGGGCACACCTGGAGCTGCTCTGTGAGTCAGCCGGGTGCTGGCACACAGCTCAGCTTGGTCCATGGGAAGACATAGCTGTGACCCAGGCCTATTTCTCCAGCCAGGACACAATGAGGTGGAGTCAAATGCTTCCCAACCGTACAAAAGTGTGAATTCCTAACAGCATCGATAGCATCTCCTGCATGGCAGCTTGAGCCGTCCGCAAGCTAAGCCGATCCCATGCTTTCATAAGACCCATTTCCACGAGGTCAATCACTACATAACCCCACAACAGACCTCCATCGACCATCTTCCAGGAGCACGGAGCTGGTGGGCAGCACAGCTCAGCTCAGAACCTGGGCACAGGCAATGGGGGTGACCCAGAGCCCCTGCACTGCCCACCCTGCACTGCAGGAATGGAAGCAGATCCACGCACATCACATGGGAATGGCATCAGCCCCATCGGGTTACAAAAACATGCACTCCACTCTCCCAGTTCCTATATTCCTATAGCTAAGAGCTTTCAGACTCTTTCCCCCCCGCCCCAGTATGCTATCATTCAGTTCCTCCTCCTCACTGCTAGAAATTCCCATGCAGTTTTCTCATCACATCTTTTCACCTCCCTTCAAAATCCCTATCTTTTCAAGGCTCTGTATTGGATGAGCTGCTGTTAAGCCGTTGATTTCCAGCCCCCCATCCCCACCCCCCCTTCCATTTTGCACTTATTTTTCTGCACTGCCTGCTCACAGCGGCTGTTCTGCCACCAACAGCTTTTTGGCCATGGGATGGAACAATCCTCACCCCTATATCTGAGTGCTTGCTCAGGGCTGACCCGGCCCACCTATGCCCTGTGACTCACTCTGGCTGGGGAAGTTTCCCTTTGAATCAAGGAGCTTCCAGGAGACCCGAGAGCTGCAAAGCATGGGGTGTTTGGTGCCCACGCCTTGCTTCAGCATCCATCTCCCCTCTTTATGAACCAGAGATAGGATTTAGCATTTACCCAAAGCGCACAGCTTGGGATTGCGTGCGTTTGAAGCTGGAGCAGATTTCACTTTGCTCTGGCAACCAGACACGTTCCACACTCGTTCTCCGAGGGAGAGATGGTGTAATGCTCATGTGACAGAGAGCAGCAAGATGCAGCTGGGACGAGGCGCAGCCTCACTGCCCCTGCATGCAGCAACCTCAGGTCCATCTCAGGGACTGCTGAACTGCAAAGCCAGGGAGCAAACAGGTGCCCCTGGGGAGGAGCTGGGGGGCAAACAGAGTGTGGGGCTCCTGCCGTGCCAGCACTGTGAGTCAGCTGTGACGCAGCCTTCCCAGCCATCCTGCTGCAGCACAGAGCTGCGAGCAGAAAGAAGGGAACCTCGTGCAGAAAAAGCACGCAGGGTGGGAGCCTCACTCACTGCTTTCTGCCCGACCATTTGCCCGCAGGGCTGCAGAGGCCATGTTTCTGCAGTTCCCTCCCAGGCTGGCTCGTTTTTAGGTTGAGAGGGGTGAGTAAGGTATATCTGCAGAGGGGAGATAAGGTAATCGGGCACCTCGAATGCCTGGGATCGCATTAAAGCAAGGCTGGCTGGTGAGATCCTATCGCCGCACAGAAATATCTGCAACTTTATCCTCGGCTGGAACACGAACCAAAACAAATCAGGAGAGCAGCACGGTGGGTTTGGGCTCGCTGGCACAGCACGGTGGGCAAGGAAGAGGGGAGGCACGGCCTTGGCAGAGCCTGCACAGCTGAGACAGCAACACAGGAGGATGCTGCCGCAGCAACGGGAAGCGAGGGCGTCCGTGTAGGAAGGAGAGACACCTTGTGAAGGGCAGGAGAAGGGCCTGCATCCAGGCTCGCATACACAAGGACACTGGGAAGGGTGTGCAGCCCAAAGAGCACCTGATAGATCAGCTAGCTTTCACCTGGCTCATGGGAGCGGCTCCAGGAGGGACCTCCCCGTGTGACACCACAGCCCAATCTGATTGCTAACACAGGGAGCAGAGCCCATCCCTAACATTTCCCACCCTGGGCTGACCCCTGGGGAGGGGCACAGCTGCTCAGCTCCCACCTCCCCACTCCGGCTGTGGCAGAGGGAAGCAAACAGCAGGCGTGAGCTGGCTGCCAGCCTGCTCTGTGAGGAGCAGATGAAAGGCTCCTTTTCTCCTCCACCTGGAGCACACAGCCAGCCTGGTCCACGTGCATATCTGCAGGAGCCAAGGATGCTGGGAGCAGGCTCACTGGGTACAGCTGGGCCGTGGCTGATAGCGGGACCTCTCGCCACTTCCCAGTGTTTGCAGGTAATTGCATGCAGCTCCCCTCCTTGCCTTCCTGCAGAGCTGTTCACCCAAGCTGGCAAGCTGGGAGGCAAGCACAAAAAGCTTGCTGCTCTCAAGAAGCATGAATCTTACCTCTGCTGGCAGTCATGGCTGCAAAATACAGTGAATGTCCTTCAGGGAGGAGGGATCTCACGCTGTGCCCAGTATACCAGTCACAGCAGCTGCATGGAGCCAGGCCTCATTCCTGCCAAAGCCAGGAACAACGTGCATGCAAACAAAGCTCAGGTTCCCAGCTCCTTTCGTTCTGCCCAAGATGCATGCCCTGACTTACTTCCAAAGCCATCATGTGAAGCTTGTTCCTCCTGGAGAGCACGAGGTGAGCAGGAGCACTGGGAGCGATGTCTGCCAACAAACACCATCCAGGGCTGCAGTGGCTGAGGGGAGAGGATCCAGGTCTGCAGGCTTCTTTCTGCCAGAGCAGAGCTCGCTTTGGCTCCTGCAGCTCTGCTCCAAAAGGAAGCTCTTCAGAAGCATTCAGGAAGGAGGCTTTGCAGGCTCACAACAGGCCAAGGATTGGAGCAGGGAGCAGTCAGCAGCGTCAGCACACGGACCATCCCAACCACAGCAGGGAGCTCAGAACTGCACATCGCTTCAGGAACGGCGACTGGCAGCTGCTAAGAGTTCATTGAGAGCAGCAATATTTGGAGGAGTGAGCAAGCGTGGGGAGACAAGGCATCGGCACAGCAAAGCAAGAAAGCCTGCCATCTCCTCTCCACCCTCTAAACACCACACTCGGCTGCTCGCAGTGCTGGAGGGATCGCAGCCCAGCCCTAGCAGGGCAAGCAAGCCTCCAACACTGCAAATACAGATGGTGGAAAACATAATGCATCAAAGCAGCCAGCAAAACATGCTATCATCTGGCACTTAGCAGTGATTGCTGTCTCTGCTTCCCCACTGAGGATGATGGCCCACACACTGCCAGGGCAGCTCCTAGACATCAAATGCACGTTGGTCAACACACCTTAGGAAGAAGCCTGAGATAGTACGTTGTGCTTCTCAAGATGGGATGATTACCCAGGGCAAGAGCCTCACTTAAAGCAGGGCTGCTGTTTCTGGACTCCACAGTTCCTTGCTCAGAGTTAGTTCAGGCTCTGCATCCTGCTGCAGTGGAGACAACGAAGCCCCTTCGGGTGAAACAGAGACCAGGAAACCTTCAGCTAACGCACAGAGAGGATGTTACTGCCTATTACCTGCAGCTGAAGATATTCCACCTGACTTATCCAGGGCAAATAAGGCTTGTCAAGAGAAGCACGCTCATTGAATTGCTGTATTGGTCAGCCTGCATTGACAGTGTTGTGTTATGAGAGGTAATCAAAATGCTGCTGGAGAACTAACGTGTAACAGCTCCACTGGAGCTGATGGCAAAAGGAGGCTGAACGCTGACAAGCCAGCATTAACTACAGCAAGCAAGAACAGGGACTGACATACAGCTTAAACTATGTACTAATTAAGACAATGGAGGAATGAATAAAAGTCCAAGGGGTGAAGGAAGAAAGCTGTTTCTCTTATAACTTATGAACATCCAGAACGTGACGCTCTTGGCCTTGATATCACCAGATAGATGGCATGGCAGAGGGGGGTGCACCCTTTGCATCTGGACATTAGCCAGCCTGCAATGGTTCTGACAAAGGAGAGACAGCAGAAATCAGATAAAATCATGGGAAGAAGAACACCAAAGCTGCCAGGGCTACCCCACCATGGGCCAGGTGATGCTCTCAGCACGGAGCTGAGCAGGCCTGGGAGCTGCAGGTACCGCTCAGCCCCGAGCAGCTCTGGGATTCCCTGGACAGATCCCAGGGCAAGCTCCAGCGACCTGGCTAATGACTTGTATGGGATTACTCTGCAAATGCTGGCTCACAATAAATGACCGTGCTTTGTGGAAACCTTTCTGAACCAGCTGCGTTGCGCAGATGTCCTCAGGAGTAAAAGTGCTTTGCAAGATCAGCATGAACCTGGCACTAGAGGCTGCCTGTGGAAACAAGGCCCCAACTGGTAACACTAACCTTGAGGAAGAGGAGACCCCAGGAAGGGCCATCACCCCATTCTGAGTCTCTTCAGCAGCTCTAAGAAGGGTGCATGGATGAGCCGTGGGTCTGGTCTCCCTCTGGTCAACGGGAAAGCAACCTGCAGGAAAGTCCTATTTCAGTGAACTCTGAGAAGGAGGATCTCTCATCCTTCATGCCTGACTGCCTTCCTGTAGCAGCGTTTTCCTGGGTTAGCAAATACCACCAACCCCAACCTCTGCAGGCAGATGGCTTTTTGCCTTATAGCAGCCCGCTAATAGGAAAGCAGTGGGGGACAGATGCTCCTGCCTTCCCACGTTAAGCCAGAGCAGCAGCTCCGAGCTGGCAGCAACACTTGCTCACATCGGTGCCCGAAAGCCACGGAAGGCAGCAGGAGGTGTGGGGTAAGCACCGACACGCAGGCACCATGCACGGAGCCAGCTGGAGCCTTCTCAGAGGCGATGCTCCCAGGACCCCCCCCGTGCCCCTCCAGCAACCCAGAGCCTTCCAAGCACCAGCTGTACCTCGCACCCACGCGTGCTTCCGTGCTTCAGCTAACAGAATAAATACCAGCCAGCAAGCAGCAGCAAACATCTTCCTCTCGACTGCTGCCGAGGGAAAACGCTCTCCATTTCAGCCCTTCTGCTGCTAAGAGTGAGGGCTAAGAGTTAAGCTGGCAGCTGTCCTTGCTGGGCGGAAAGGAGCAGTGCAGTCCTAACAGAGCTCCTGGCTGGTGGTGGAAGTGCAGATCTATTTAAAGGAGTCAGAGCCCTTTTCATCTGCCTTCTTCGAAAGGGAAAAAGCCCACGTGAATGTACCTAACCAGAGCTAGAGCTTTGAACCCCTACAGGAAAGCCCTATTCACTTCTTCCAGCCAATTGCCCAGCGTGGCAAGAGCTGTTTCTCTGGCAATGGTAACGTTGGCTCATTGCTGTTTGAAGTCCTTCCTCCCACTGGCAGCAAAGCCTCCCTGGTCCCACATACCCCCAAAGGGCAAGCGTGCAGCACGAATGCAACTCACAGCACCCAGCAGCGCCTGTGGGACCCCTCCTCCTCCCTGTAGAGGAAGGGGCCCAGTCCCCACTTCTGACAGCAGCATGCCAACTGGTCAATAGCCACCCAGCCCCCACTTCGTCCCAAGGTAAGGCACATTTCCAACAGCAGCATCTCCCTGCAGAAGCAGTCCTGGGGTGAGGAGATGGGAAGGCTACTAGAGACAGAAGTGGGGACCCACAGCTCCGGAGTAGCTAAGGGGGATGCCGTGCAGCAGAGAGGAGAGCTCACAGCTGTCCTTGCAGTGAGTGAGGGCAGGGATACAGACAGGAGCAGTGCTTTAAGGTTGGGCAGTGCTACGGCTGCGTACCTTTGTCTAAGCCAGTGAGAAAAGCAGTTTGTCAGGAGACAGAAGAGGCATTTACGTGACAGATACTTGCAAGGTTTTCCGCTGCTGTTGTTCCTGCTTTGGCTTTGTTTTGCTCTGAAGTAATTGCTACACCTCCAAAAAACAACTGCCTCATCACGCCGTGATCTTCCCCTCAAGAAACCCTCGATGCTGGCTGTTTCCACCCGGCTCTGCAGAGCCCTCCACGCCTTACGGAGACGAAGTGGGGAGGAACGTGGCACGGCACTGCCCTCTTTGGGTAAAACCACCCACTGATCTCCACCACGTTGTGCACAGCGTGTCCTTTTCTCGTGTCCCGCTGGACGTGGGGCAGCTCTGCACCCCCATTGCAGCAAGGGTGGCCAGGAGATGCTGTTCTCCAATCCCAACCCCAAACCCGCTGCCATCCAGAGCCACTGCCATGCTGCTCCCATAAGGCTCTGCTCCCCAGCGGGATGCCTGGTAAATTGCTGAGCTGCCTCCATTTTCACCCTCTGTATGAAAAAGGCTTAGTAAAATGACTTGAAATATATAGGGTAGGAAGAACATCCCGGAGCAGCATGGAAACCAAGAGTGGAGGACGGAAAGAAGAACAGCAGGTGATGTGGTTGCTGCAGATCCTACCTTCACACGGCCACGCAGACGAGGATGCATTAACAGTGGTAGGCAACTGTAAATCCAGCACGTCCTTATCTGGAAACACGGGATTTCTCCAGATACCTGTGAAAGAGGAAAAAAAACCAGAGGAGGTCACTGAATGAATTCCCTTAGGACCTGAAGAAGAGATCCGTGCAGCTCCCACACATAAGCATGCAGCACGTGGAGGAGATGGCACTGCTGCAGCCGGTGCCCAGCTCTGCTGCACCATTGCCAAACCACCAGCAGGAACAACTGGGTTGGTAGAAGCAGCCATTCGGCAGCATCTCCTCTGGGTAAAAGGAAGAGGCCGGCACCCCGTCCAAACTGGGAGCTCATGAGTGTAACATAGGATCCCTTTACAGCGCTGTGTGTGTGCGCATGGTGTGAGCGCATGCACCCGCATCCATATAGGATGCAGAACAAAGCCCCTGCCATTCCAGTCCAACTTCCAGGCAGATAATAATAGTTCAGCCGCGTTCAGCTCCAGCCCCACTCAGCAGCAGGTCTCGCCAGGCTTTACAAAGGGACAGCCACGTGCCTTTGAGCCGTGCTTGGATAGAGCCTATTTTTGGGCTCTTTGTCAGCACACCGCCCTGCTGTAAGCCATCACCTCTGAGGTTAATTAGACAAAATGCTTCAGCGAGGCCGCAAGGAGCAGGGTTTCCTTTTCTCCACATTAAGCCCTTTTACCAACACTTCAATGGATGCTGACATTACTGCGCCCTGCCACGCTACCCATCGCACCGCTGGTGATAACAGCAGCTCCATTGCTGGGGATGAGGGGCAAGCAAACAAGAGAGAAAGCAGTAAGAGCAGAACATGTTTAGAAATCAGCACCTACAGCAGCAGCCCTGGAAGACACAACTGTGCTCATCCCCACTGCAATCAACCCAACACAGCATCAGAGCCAGCACAGTACTCTGTGTGCTCCGCAGGGCCGGGGATGGCTGGGAGCTCCAGGAGCGCGGTGAGGAAAGGACAGCACTCTCACTTTACCACAACACGACCAGCCGCTCACGAAAACAGCTTGGCTTCCCCATCCCTGAACCTTGCAGGTGTTTGTTTAACAGTCTGCATAAATTGAGGCTAATCGCAGCTCCGCCAGCTGCCGAGGAGCCCAGCAGCCTGGAGGACGTGGCCCCGTTATCTCAGCATGAGCTGAACGAGCTGCTCCCAAGGGGGACAGCTGATCTGCTTGGCCCTAAGGAAGCAGTCGGCCTCTCACGCCCGCAGCCTCAGCGGGGGGAAGTGGAGGACGGAGGCTGAATGGGATTAGTGCCAAGATGGGGGGGCGAGGAGCCGCTCGCTGCTGCTGCCAGGGACACATCTCCACTGCCCATTTTGCGCTGATGGCTGGGCTGGAGGCCACGGCTGGTCTCTGTGGGTCTGCTGTGTACATAAAGGCATGAATAATAGATCTAGCAAGCCAACAAAAGCACTTTATCTAAAGCGTGTTTCTGTCAGGTAGCCAGGCTTCTCCAACGCATGGGATGGTTTCCAGACAGTGCCTTTTCCTAAGAGCATGGGGGGGTTTCCTGGCTTTGCTGCACCTTCCCTGACTTCGCTCGCAGGGAGCAAACGCAGGGCAGGGCTTGGCCACAGCAGACTCCCTGAATGCCTTCGGCTCACCTCACAGACCTGGCAGGATGGGGCAGCATCCCCTGAGCCAGCCCCATGTGCCACCCGCAGCCCCAACAGAGTCCGCATGTGGAGATCACAGCCACCCGCATGAAGAGATGGTTGGCTTCCCTTCCCCTTCAACAAGGAGCAAGGGCGCTTCCTTCCATCCTGAAGCAGGGATCACCTGTATCACTGAAAGCTGCTTCCCCATCCATCCGTATGCCCAGCAGCAGAAAAGCTGGAGCAGAAAAGACTCTTGTTCTCATGCCCCAGCAGTTGGGCAGTGCTCCTGCTGCTGGCCAGCCTGCCTTCCCTGAGGGTCACCAGGGTTAGCGTGCCCTGCAGTGACTGCAGTGACTCTCTAAGGCTTGGGCTATCCCCTCCCCGTCTGCTTTACAGAAATGCATAATAAGATCTTGACACAAGCAGAGGAAATTGCATTCCTTGACCGTGGCAGTGCGTGGCCCTGGCTAAGGCAGGAAGAAGAACACGAGCAACACACCCAGAATACAATTCTCCTCTCGACAGTGGAAGTCAGCATTGAAAAGGCCAGCAGCTCCTTTTCCCCTCAGCTCTCTGTTTCGTTTGCATTTCGATCTCTGGAGCTGCTGAACATCAGCCCCCCAAAGGCCAGGCGATGCTCTGGGCTGGATTCTTGCTCCACAGGGCAGGCACAGAGAGAAGCCATCCCTCACAACCCAGGTCCCCATGTCAGGAGGCACCAGGAGTTGTTCGGGCTCAGGGAGGGAAGGCAGAAGCCCTCGGGGAGCATTCTGGCACGCTCAGC
>PPHD01002957.1:0-33386 GCA_002909625.1 Bambusicola thoracicus
CAGCTGTATTATAATTGGGCGGTTGTGCTGATGAATGATATATTTGTCCAGTGGTCTTGCAAATAATAGGTCGAAGCATTTCTGCGGGGATGTAGAACACAGATGCAAAACGGTGCAGATAACTGTAGCGTAGTTACTTGGGGGAAAACAAATACTCGGCAGAGATGAGCTTGCTGTTGTTTGTATTTCTGGGGTGAAAGCATCTAGTGGGTCTGGCTGAGCCCAGCATCGCCTCCTGTGCCCTGTGTAAACAAGGCTGGAGGAACCCGCTTCATAGCTGGCAAACCCATATGTGGAGTTCCCAGAAGTGGGGATTAGCCTCAAGCATGCCCCTCTGATCTCACAACAGGAATACTTGTGTTGCAGCTGTGGGAGCAGACTGGTGTCCTGTCAGTATCCTTCCGCCTCCTATGTGCCAGGGCTTTGGAGTTGGTTGTGGTTTGCACGTTGTTTGAGCTACCAGGAAAATGGCTGGGTCCAGTGAATAGCTGTATTGTTACACATTTGGGGAAGCTCCTTACGTTCAGGCATTGTCTGGGTATCCCTTGGTCTTGTATGAAGCAGCCAAGGTCTGTGAGAGCTTTCTTGTGGCAGTTTTAAGGATTGTGGGACGCTGTGGGAATCCAGTCTGCCAGACTGCACCCTGGAAATCAGTTTTGTTCCAGAAACAAACATTGAAATAAAAATGAAGAACAATTTCTTTCTGCAGCTTAGGGAATAATAAAAGAGATGCTTCAGATAAACAGAACTAAAAGAAAACCAAACATGTAATTATCCATGTTTTAGATCCAGTTCCAAGAGGTTTTATGTGTCATCCAGCTAACTAGCTGTCAGGATGCTTACACAGCTTTTTAGGTGTGACTCTCTTTGAATGCTGCTCTCGTTGAAGAGGATCTTGATGTCGGGGCAGTCTGTTCCTCATCTGCTCATTTTCTCTTTGGGCTTTTCATTTCAAACTCTCCCACTGAGAGCTATGCATAATTCCTTGTTTAATCTGAGTATCAACAACTCCTAGAGGATTTTTGGCCACCTCAGCCTATTTTTAGAAGTACCGATTTCGTTCGGGTCGTAGCTAAGCCAAACTGTCTTTGTCCTCCAGAGAATAAACAGGGCCTGTTAGCAACTGTCCAGATCCTGAAACATAAACAAATCATTAATCCATTGTGTCAGAAGTGTTCCTTTCAACCAGGGAGGTTGGTTTGAAACCATGATAAGTAATCTTTGGTACTTGGAAGCTGATAAGTCATAACAGTGTATCAATAAAGATAACAACATTTTCTGTGGATATACAACAGAGAGTAACACATGCAGTTCACTGCCCATTCTGGATCTAGGCTTAGGTATGGTGGCAACCAGCCATTGCTGGAGGGGACGACTATGGCCAAGCTTGGCTTTGATGGGTGCTGTTGTAATTCTGTGACGCACACAGATACCCAGTATGTACCCTGGCATTTTCCCAGACAGTATCCATCTAATTTGTTGGCCATTTATATTTTGCTGTCTTTGGGGTAAGGTCTGTTTCTATGTACTTGTTTAACATGCAGCACACAGAGGTGCTGTCCCCTGAGGAAACCATTGGGTCCTACTACAAGGTACTTTAAGTACTGATCATGGAAAGATCCACCTTACTATTTCAGTACCACAGTGTGATTGAGTTCAAAACGACAGTCTTGAGGTCTTCTCATGTTGGGTCTGGTCTTCTGGTAGGCAGCACAAGTCTTGATTTACATTTGTTGGGAATGCACCTGAAGGTTCTTTTTGGCATGCTGGATACTAAACTCTGAACACCACCTGCTCTATGAGATGTGGGTTGCTGGTGTTTCCTAGTTAGCTGAATGATGCAGCAATGAAACACGTCAGTTGGAGGCCTTGGGGGAATGTCCCGAGCTGACACAAGACACAGAGCCTAGACCTGGGGCTGAAGTATGACTCAAGCTGGGAGCTCTGTGTGCCCGTGACCTGGATCTTCTAGAAAGGCTTGCCTATGTCTTGTCTTTCTTACTGATGCTATTAACCAGTCCTCAGTTCTCCTCTCATGATGCTTTGTCAGGGATTTTTACCCGTCTGTTAGCAGGACGGTGAAAATACACCAACTGCAGTATAGCTTAGGCTGGAAGGAACCACTGAACATCACCTGGTCCTCTCATCGCCCACCTCCCCTTTCATCCCATCCATTGCCGGATGCACTCTGGAGTTGTGTGAGGTTGCTCAGGGCATGGACAGCCCAGGTATGAAGCCCCAAGCAGAACATGAGGTCCACATGTGGTCTCAAGTGCTGAGCAGAGGGAAGCAGCTTCCTCCCAAAGCTGCCTTTGCTCATTCGACCTGCTGTGCCATCAGCAAGCACGTTCTTTTTGCTTTAAAATGACCTTTCTGCACAGACTCCATGTTTTGATTCCCATGAATTAGGAACTGGAACAATGCTGTCATTTGGGATTTGCAAACATTTTGCATTGAATGCTAAAACAAGAATTGTTGGCCCTCATTCAAAAACTTTAATTTTGATTTAATATTTCTCTGGTTCCCTTAGGTATTGTTTGATCTGTGTCTTCAGGAAATAGATACTTCAATGCACAAGCGGCCCTATTAATTGCAAAGGGATTGCTTGTCATGTAAAATCATACTTGACCTGAATAACGATACCCTCTCTGGTTTTTACTGTGTGCAGGTTATGAATTCCCTATCCATTAACACAGAATATTTTTATACAGTAGGTGATTTACTCAGCTATGTGTGAGTATCAGTGTCTGTATCTAACAGGGAAAGTTCAGAGGGGGTATTTTTCTGTGCTTTAAACCTACAGAAAATTAAGAGAAACCATTCTTGAAAGTGTGGTGAAGCTTTCCTTGTGTAGAAGCACCTTTATGGTTTTGTCACCATGGTAATGATTAAAAATAGTGCTGATACAGGAGTGGGGCTTATATAGAATTTAAATTATGGCATTAAAGAAATTTATAACCTTAAATCTCAGTAGCTCATGCCTTAAAACTATGAGATCAGGGAAAAAAATCACATCAGTTACAGCTAAAAATGCCCGCATCTGTCATTTGTATTTAATCACCTGATTTACGATCTGAGAGAGGAAGCCTTGATACACTGCAACAACTCAATGGCTCCGTGCTGTACTTCATACTGAAAATATTATTCATCAGCACACTCTCGGAGCAGTGGCTGCTGCACTTTAGACCCTCTCTGTAGTGGTTGCACAGCACACACAACTCCCGTTGTCTTGACCATAACTTTGCTTCCTTTAGCCAAAATCCTGAGGTATTTTAGTAGAGCACATTTCACATTTTCTCTTATTGGGAGGTGAAACAATAAATCATTCTTATACAATTAGGCTGATGAATGCCTCCCCCCTTCCTTCCCCCCCCCCACTTCTGTGTCCATGTATGATTCAATGACAAATTGGTGGAAACCCAAGCTGTGGAATTCAGTTTTGCCTCTGAAGGCCTCAGGGTATTAGAGAAAAGCAGGCCACAGGTGTGTGCTGGTGGTTTTATGTTTCCTGTGGAAAGGTGGCATGAAGTGCCATCATACATACAGCCCTTTGTTTACGTCAAGGTTGGGGTTTGCTGTTAGGTGCTCTCCTCCACTGCTTTTGGCTTAAGGCATTTGCATGAGTGCATGAAGCCCGTTGGCTCTCTCACTCTCCCGTGCAGGTTTGGCCAGTCTCAGGCTGTGTGTTATCAGGTGTCACTCGAAAAATCTTGGCCCGGCTTCTCATTGCTGAGGTCTTGCTTTGCTAGAGGTGCTGTCAGCAGCTGAAAAGCATCACTCTCACTTTGGGATGTGAGAATTATAGAATCATCGAGGTTGGAAAAGACCAATAAGATCACTTAGTCCAAACATCAGCCCATCCCCACCGTGCCCACTAACCATGTCCCTCAGTGCCACATCTGCCTTTTCTTGAACACCAGCCTGTTTTTTGAGGAGGCAGAGCTCAGGGCAGTTCATCAGCTACTAGTGAGATTCAAGTAGAAACTAGATAATTATTTTCTGACTTGCTTTAGCAAAGTCAGGACCAGCTCTAAATTTTCACCTCTAGACTTGGATGCTATCCTATTCAACCTGATCTTAGGTCTGAAGATAGAAGGGTGTCAAAAACAGCTGAAGAAACAGACCAGGTTGTTATTGTGTGCTTAGGTCTCAGCTCTGAAGAGGAGTAAATACAATTGCAGGAGTGTGTTGCTTCTCAGGAATGCTGAGCTACCGGCCAAGGGGATCCTCATTTTTGTCCTGACAAGTCACTCTTCAGCATTATTTCAGGGCTGCCCGTATGGCTCATTCTTCTCAATTCAAGATGTCCAGGTCAGGGTGACCACTAGTTTCACCAAATCACAGTTTCTCCTCTATAGCTGCCATAATGCAGCGCTGCACCAAAATTAATCTCTAATCTCTCACTCAGGTTCCTAGCTGTAGAGGAAAGGTAAAAATTGGGTGTTTAGCAGGTCTCTTACGAACACAGCGCTGGCAGTCTTTCCCAGGAGTGTAATTATCCTGCTCACATGATGCACTGGGTGTGAAAGCCTGACTCTGGGAGCTGGCATGCACGAAGTGCCTTGTTAAGCTGCTGTATTGGGACCCGGTTCTGCATTATTGATGTTTTGAGGACTCTTGCCAATTACTTCATGGGTATCTAGAGAAGACTTAAAGGAGCCTGAAGCAGCAAAGGAGATCTAGGTGTTGTTTTAGATTTCTCGTTCCTGTCTTGCACATTTGTTTCTTGTTTGTGTATCCAGTGCAAATACATATGTCTCTTTCCTGTAGTATTTGAGATGGGAAGCCTCCATTATTGGGCTGTGGCCTGATAGACGCATTAAGGGCAGCGGGTGGCTGTATGACTTGTTTGCATCAGCCCTGCTCTGAAGTGGTGGCACTTCACAATCTGGGCACCCCACAAACCCTGTGAGGACGTGCTAACTGCATGCTACGGGTCTTGGTTGGGTCTTGCACATCACACAGTGTTTGTACAAAGTAGAATTAAGAATGCAAACTGCAGATCTGGTGGCACTCTGGTAGGCTAAAGGACTGCAGTAGATTTGGTGATTTATGCTGATTTGGTGCAGTGAGATGGGATATAAAAATGTGGAATGAGATGCTGGGAGCATCTCAGATGCAGGTGCTGCTCTGAAACCTGGTATTTCCCTGTGAAAAAGTAGGAA
This sequence comes from Bambusicola thoracicus, assembly GCA_002909625.1. Lineage (NCBI taxonomy): Eukaryota > Metazoa > Chordata > Aves > Galliformes > Phasianidae > Bambusicola > Bambusicola thoracicus. Next base: position 5,166 of record PPHD01002957.1, read on the forward strand.
ATTCAGAGCTCTGAAGCCTGGGGATCTGAAGCCAGAAATACCCTGTTTTTTTCAAGGTCCTTTTAAGATGCTTGCAAGCATCAAATCAGTATCCAGTATCCGTGCTCTCCCTAAGGCTCTGCAGCAGCTCTCTGACACAAACACGCTCCTCGAGCCGTGCACATCTCTCTTGCTGACGACATTGATGATGCAGGTGCACATGAGAGAGAAGCCAATCTCAAAGCCATTTATGGTGCTGGAGTGCTAGAAACTCAGCAAAATAATGCATTTGCCAAGGAGGAGAGAGTGAAAAAGGTGGGTAAGCGTCCATTTGGAAGGCTTTGCTGACTGGCGAGCGGGGAGGAGGGCAGGAAAAGGTGAGGGTGCCCACTGCTAGCAGCAGCAAGTAATATCGAAAGGGGATGACGTGGCTTTTTAATCTCGTTTGCATATCTGGGTAGAAATGATTTCTCTGTATGCTCCTTGGTGCTACCAAAGCTTACTGGCATTTCCCAGAAGACAGAACTGGAATGGATTCTCTTCCAGAAGTGATCTTTTGTTAAGAGCTCCTACCACGTGTAGCATTAGCAGCTGCTTAATCCTAATTTGGGGTGGTTTCTCAGGTGGCAAGTTCCCCTGATCAGAGTCCCTTCGTGCCCAAAAGGGCTGGCATACACTCTGCAGCTGTGCAGTAAGGCAGTGCCGTGCTTTCCCGGTGACAAACGGCTGTCGTGCTGTGTAGGATGGGAAGGGTGCTGGTCAGTGGGGTGGTTCTGCACAGCAGGTATGTGCCTGGCTGTTCTCCACGGTGGCCTTGTGCACAGCTTTTTCTCTGGCAGACCTGGTCAAAGTGCAATGATAAGATTGTGCATGTTCGTTTTTTTTCCTACGCACTATCTCTTCTCTGCAGTGGCAAAGTCATTTATTCCCACCGCAGCCCGAGTGCTGGTGGATGTCAAGGACCAGGCTCCACAGACACAGCCCTCATGAGTGGAATATAGAGCGCACAAATAGGTATTAGAAACCTGGAGCAGTCCTGTTTGGTGTCAGGGGCGTTCTGTAGCACAGCTGGCTGCGTTAGGTCTGTGCACAGCGAGTGCTGCACCTGTGTAGCAGTCTTCATGTCACAGCATTTTGTGACTTCTGCTTTCTTTGATTCATGCTAAAGCTCCACAGTCGGGCAGTGCCTGCTGTAGTTGGATGCTATTTGTTTTCCACACGCACTGCATTGCAGTTAGTCCACTGCAGGTTTGGGAAAGTGTATATGGTACGCACATAGTCCCGCTTTTCATCCAACAGCTTATTGTATTCTTTTTGTTTATTTATTTATTTATTTATTTATTTATTTTTGATGGAATGTGATTTTGCTGACTGCAGTGTGTGCTGCAGAATCTCAAACGCAGAAGCACGTCAGACTTATTCCTCTGCAAGCCGTGGGTTGTGCCCACAGCAATCCCGATGCCCAGACAGGTTACAAGCCAAGCAGATGCTGCTCTGGAAAAAAAATGGAGCTAAAAACACTGCAGCAGAGAGCAGTGGGGTCCCGCAAAGGAGGAGGCAGCTGTGCCTCAGTGCGACTGAACCTTCCCCCTGGTGATGAGTCAGAGGCTGTCAGAGAGCTGCAGATGAAGCGGGTGTCTGGCTCCTGCCCTAACCATGCAACTCCTGCAACCTCTGCTTGGGGGATTTTCTCACTCTTTCTCCATAGGAATTTAAAGCAGCCCAGGAGGGGTTTTGAACCCCACCAGCCTGCAGCAGAGCGGAGCTCTCCAGTACATGAGGGACAAGGCTGGTGGTCAGTTAGAATGAAGTTTTTCGTCCTGCCCAAGATTAGGAGGAAAGGCACCATGCAACTTAAGCTTAAAAACTAAAGAACGACCACTATAAACCTCATGTTTTAAAACATTTATTCTTCTGGGGAGACGTTGCATAGGATTTGCAACCCGAGACCACAGCTCTGTCTCTCCTAATGTTTTTTTGCAAGGGAGGAGCAGCTTGTGCTTCTGCTAGAAACCTATCTGCAGTCATAGTGAAATTCTGCATAGCCAAAGCAACATTAAAAACAAACCCTAGCTTGGCTCCAGTACGAAAAATACAGAACAGCAGTTGCTGTGTGCAGGATGAAAGCTGATGTTTTGCCAACCTGAAGTGTAAAGCTGATGCTGGAACCGGGGCCTGAAGAATGGGAGTGTTTGCCAAAAGGAAATGGAAGCAGGGATGGAGGGTTTCGGGGAATGCATCAAAGTGGGCCCTGCCAAAAGCCTCTCCCATGTGGACAGGTCTGGTTACGAGAGTAACCGCATTAGCCCATGCAAAGTGCAGCTGGAGCTGCAGTTGGCCTTTTGCGTTTTCTAGGTGGGGAATGGCATCTCAGATACACAGGGATCTGCCAGCTGTGCTCCTGTGTCTTTGTGACAAAAGGCTGCAGGCAGGGGTTTGAGAGAAAGGCAAGAGACCAATGAAAGCAAAGCCCAGGTCCATGCTTGTAGATGTCACTGTGGCCCGTGTTAGGTTCTATTTTTTTAACCAGATCCAGCTGCACATCTTTGGGGGGCTCGGGAAGCACTTTGCTTGTCCCACAGCCCATCACTGACGGGTGTTAATTCCCTATCAAGGCATCTTCCTTGATGGCTTGCTGGTGGGAAGCCCACCGCTGGCATGCTCTTCCTTCCCCATGTGGGTCTAGAAGGAAGCCACGATTTTTGAGCTGCCTTCAGTTTTTGGAATCACATAAGCTGTATTCAGATGCAAATTTGTTTTCAGTGGGGTCTATAAATTTGAGATCTGCCATTCCTTTGGTAGGCTGTCCTTTCCTTCTCATCCTTTCATCCCAATTTGTTGCTGGAGGGTATCTTTGCAGTGGTCTTGAACACATCAGAGAGCACTAGCCTGGAAGGATGGTGAAGTATGGGACAGTTCTGATCAAAGGAGGTGAGTGCGTATGTAATGCAAACATAATACACTTTGGGAGCAAGTTCTTCAGCACATGAACATCACAGTTGCAGTGAGGAACTGCCCTGCGAGCCCCTCGGTCCTTTTCTCCCTTTCCCTGAAGCTGAAATGGGATCTCTGTTTCATCCTTTTAAAATCCTGTTTATTTCAGCATTCTTTTACTCCTGCAGTGTATTGTCCCAGTGGCGTCTGAGCAAAGGACAAGCTCTGTGCCTGTGGCAAGTGCCCATTCAGTTGTTCCAGTCTGTATATTAGTAACAACTCGACCCACGTCACTGCTTGCTGAACCCATTGAACTCTGGTAGCTTTGAAACAGTGCTGATTTGGGTGTCCCGGGTTTCTTGCCTGGGTTAGCTGAGGTCTGGAGCGAGGTGGCAGACACCAGCGAGGGGTGTGGGGGGGGAAGAAATAGAAAAAAAAAAGGAGAGGTTAATGAATATAGGCTGAAAAGAGGTTTGCGAGGAGATGTTGCAATGGATAAACACAGCAAAGGGATATCAGCTTTCAGCTTGCTCCCTGCTGCCCCGTGCTTGTTGGTGGTGCTTTTATTTAGATGGGAGTTAGTGATTAGTGGGGAGGCCTGAGAGCCAGAAGACTTCAGTCTCGCTCTGGTCCCACAAGAAAGTCATCTCAGTGTACTTGCACTGCTTCTCCTTCCTACCTTTAATCATCTAGGCCATGAGCTGCCCAGGGCAGAGACTGCCACTTGATGTATTTATTCAGGGTCTGTATTCACGAGTACCAACCTCAGTGCCATAAATAATGTCAATTTCTTCAAGAATTTTTAATGTGAATTGTCAGAAACTGAAGAGTTATGTAGACCTTCACTGAGTCAAGATCAGGAAGTGTCCAGCTTACAGAAATTCAGCTATGGTAGGTAGCAGGACATAAGAGTTGCTGTGCAAAACCTTCAGAAGGTCAGGAGTTTGACTGCTGCAATATGAGCAGTCCGAGCTCCCTGATTTGTGAGGCTTTATGTAAATAGCCTCAGCCCTTTGCCTGGAATGGAACTTTTTGTGGACTTAGTCAAGTAAATTGCTCTTCTTCATACTGGTAGATCTACCTGCTGATTTGAGCCTATCCTTGGATAATGGGGAAGCACAAGTTAGCAACAGATGATTCTTATGTAGTGTCAGAATGTGGATCTAGCTGAGTTCTGGGGATGCCATCCTTGTTGTCCTCAAGGTATTGGGTTAATAGCCAAGATGCCAGCAGGTGGTGCTCAAGAATACTTGGTATTGCTCCTGGCTTTTGCAGGACAAGCCAAAATGTGTGTTGAACATTGCAAGCAAGTTTTCCCATTTCTTATTATACAGCATTTTAACAAAGTGTTCTGCAGCAGCGGGGAAAACAGTTCCAGTTCTCTGTGCTTTTTGTTCCTCTGTACACTTGTGTCCAGCAAGAGACACCTGCATTTCACATAAGCTCCATCCAAATAAAGCTATAGCGCCAGCTTGGCTCTGCCACCCCTCACTGTGCCAGGGGACCTCCGTTCAGGAGGGTGACCTTTTCCCTTCTGCTGGAACTGCCCTCGTTGCCCAGCAAGAAATAAACAATTGCTGGCACACGTGGCCCTCAGAGCCACGTACGTCCCTGCTGTAGCTCCTGCTTGGCCATAAAATAAGTGATTAGTTGGGTGCCATTGTGTGGAAAAGGACTGAAGAACAGAGAACTAAAATTTAACTGGCTATTAAGGATTAGGGTTAGTTATTTTTCCTAATGTAATGTATTAGCTGACGGGAAGACTGGATCTCAAGAATACAGAATGTGGCAAAGCAGGGCTGAAGTTTGGTCATCAAGAAGGCCGACTTCATCTTGTCCTTTTTGGCTCAAGCGTGCCGGGTGCTTTAAGGTATTCTTTACATGAGAGGTCTTGTTGGGGTCAAGAAAGGCAGCTGTGCCATGCCTTACATTTTTGTGCAATGGAGTTCATATTTCTTAGTTCTCAACAATACCAGTATTATCGTCCCTGTGCAGGGAAGTGGTGAATGAGCAGGGGCTATAGATGAGGCCATTATGGGATGGAATAGCGTATGAAGATGTCATTTAAAAAAGCTGGAAGTTTCCTATGCCATAGGCCCTACTGAGCTCTCTGTTCATAGCAATGTTCAAAAGCTTCTGAACACTGATGGCAAAAGCCACTGCCTACAGATTTTTGTCACATGCTTGCTTAATAACACTGGAAAAGTAATTTTTCTCATGTGGGCTTCAATTCCTCCTCCTCTAAAAGAGGATTGAGACTTAGATCCTTGGGTTTCTGCAAGACTTAATTAATTAGAGTGATTTGAGAATGAAGGATGCCCTGTCAGTGTCCTATTCCCTACACTGCTTCTTCTGGATACTTATTAAATTCAGTGGTTTTGTTTTAAGAGTCAGCTTAGCAAGGTTTTTGGAATGACGTTAGCTGTGTGGTTCTGGCTGGTCAGTAACTAGAAGGGTCAAATTCCAAGCTGGCGTGTGTTATTTTTACTCACATAAATGGTCTCAGGAGCTGCTGCTTTTAGCAAAATCCGTGTGAAGCTGGATTCCCAGCCCAGGATTTTTCTTGTACACATTAATCTTGTGATGAATGCCGTGTGAGCGAGTGAAGGCATCTTTCACACTGTGTTCAGGGGAACAAGCTCCCTGTGCATGTCCACATGCCTGTTCTCCACCACAGGTCTTTGCCCAGCAGCTTTGTTTTTAAGCTCAGGAGCAATTGTTTCTCCTCACTGCGGAATCAGCGCAGGTAGAATAGAGCAGATGGCTCGGTGTTGGCCAAGTGCTCGCTGATACAAAGCAAATTGCTTCTGTATCTGACTGATAGGGTTCAAGCTTTAATTGAGGCTTTCAGCAAGGCACTCAACGGTGAAAAGCATTCTGCTGAGAAAAACAGTGGCGTAACCATGGGCAAAGGTTCAGGACAGCAGAGTTCAACCCTCCTCAGGACAGCATCCCTATTTATTAATTGATTTCCAGCTGCTTTCCCACCATCATTCAAAACTCCTGCAAGGCTGTGGCTTGGTGATGCGCTCTGATGTGCTGAGATCTGGAAGCAGAGCCTGTGAAGCGTGTGGTACTTTTTGCTGGTGTGCACGCAAAGGTGGTTTTCCCTGAGTGTTGCCTGTGAGTGGCTGTCTGCATTTATAGGTCTCCCCGGTGCAGCAGGGAGCACAGCTCCTTCTGTCTTCTCTCTTACGTGCGTCAGCGTCAGCAGAGCTTTAATTTTTCATGGCTGTCTCTAAAAAGGAAAGGAAGCCTCCCTTGCCTTGGATGCTTGGCTTTCTTTTGTGCTGGAGTGGGTCCAACAAAAAGACCCTAAAAAGAGACACTGTAGGTAAGCAAAAGCGAGCTCTCTGTGATTCAGGTTTCCTAAAGACTCCAAGAAATCTGTGGTGATATGGAGGTAGTGCTGGCAGCTTAAAGCCATCAGTGCATTCTCCCTGCCCCAAGGAGCTTGGAAGTACAAAGGTTTTTGCTCTGTGAAGAAATCCAAAACACATTCGGTAGTGTCCACAGCATATTTTGCTGTTCCTCTGCTTTGTCAGTGGCTTAAAATGCACTGGAAGTGTGAACTGCTGCCAGCATGCATTTGTACTTGCCTGAATTCAATTAAAAAGATAATTGGATTGCTTTATCAGCCTTTACATGTCAGCCCAGTGCCACCCTCTTCTCCCCCCTCCAACAGTGCAGAAAAACCCAGAGCATCCGAAATCTGTTTTTCTGCACTGTTCTCTTGTGTTTCAGAAAGGGCACAGAGGTGGCTGTGCTTCGTGTTGAGCATTCTTAGGGTTGCTGCTGTGGTGGGGAAGGAGTGAGCGGCCTGCTGGGATGGGGCGGGCAGCAAGGAGAAGGGAAAATGCATGTAGCAGAGCCCCAAACCAAAACTGAACAAAGCAGGTCAGCCGTTTGCAAAGTCCATCACTCTGGTGATTCAAGCTCAGCCAGATTTTCAAGCTGCATGAAATGGGCAGTTTTTGTGACCCAGGGCTTAGCCAATGCAGTCCTGCAGGCCTCAATGCCTGTGCCTTGGCAAGCCCTGCTCCATATGCTTCGTGCTGTCATCAGGAGCGGTGTTTGGACTCCAGACATCGCTTCCTTGAACTTCTAGAGTTTCATCAAGTCACCTCTGGGGATCTGGGTGGGTGGACTTCCTCTGCTCAGCACTATTTATAAGAGCCAGCAGCCCGCAGTGCAGTCGTGTGGCAATGTGGCTGCCGAGGAGCTGGTGGGAGCTGCCTGGAGCTCAAACCAGCCAGCAAGGAATGAGGAATGATGATGTTGGGCAGCCCGAGCATGGAAGAGCTGAAATGCTGCTGCAGGGAGGGCTTAAAGACCCAGCCAGTGTGTTCCTGTCACCACTGAAGAGTCACGACACAGCATCACAGGAAAGGGAGAAAAAGCCACCTGTGGATCAGTGGGAATTTTTCATCACGATGCAGTTCCTTTTTTTTTTGTTCTGAATGCAAATTCATCAATGAGCAACACAGAATAAAACATCTCTGGAATGATATTTTGACCTCCTCGCCCCTGTGACTAACTCCCTTAAAAAGGTCCAACAGCTTTGGAACCAGTGCAGTAACAAGTACCTGTGGTTAGGCTGAGGAGTAAGGTGTTTTCAGAAGAAAATGGTGGAAAGAAATACTGTGGAGTTTAAAAACCTGTTTCAAAACAAAAGGAAACCATTGGTTTTCTTTTCCGTTTGAATGTCTTTAAGTACAGCCTTCTAGCAAATGGGAAAGGCAAAACTCAAAATACGAAGCAATCCGCTTGAAGGTCGAATGTAAGTATACATCTAACTCAGCTTTTCAAGATGCCATTAATGTGACCCTTCCCTTTTCCTTGCAGAAGAAGATATACAAGTACAAGAAGGTGCTCAGCAACCCCAGCCGCTGGGAGGTGGTGCTGAAGGAGATCAGGACGCTGGTGGATATGGCGCTGACGTCTCCGCTCCAGGATGATTCTATTCACCAAGCACCACTGGAGATCGTCTCAAAACTGCTCTCAGAGGTATGACTGTGCTCCTGCAAGACACTGTCACCTTTAGAAGAGGGACAAGTAGTTAAAAAGTTCAGTGGGTTTTATTTTAACTGTGACTTTTAAAATTCTTCTGCTGATGATTTGAGTGGAATTTGTACTTGTTGGAGAAAAAGAGAATTTGATCCATGTTAGGTTTATTTCCAGAAACAAAACGTGTTTTATCTCGAGGCTATGGGGTTTTGTTTGGTTATTCATGGTAAATTTGTTATGGATCTGATTCAAGCCTTATTTCAAGTCAGTCGTAAAGCTCCCCTTGACTTCTATTCCACTGGCTTTGTTTGCATGACTGATCATCCTTGTATGAGGCCAACAATATGTATTTGCTAATAAATTCATCATGCAGCTTTCTATTATTACCAGTTATCTCAAAGAAAAGTATCCTTCTTCAGAGACATCTATCCTCCTCATTTACATCTGTTTCAAATAATCAACTTTTCATGGGTAGGAAGCATAATGCCAGGCAGGTTTTTGGTGTCCCAGTTCTGATGCACGAATAACCGTAAAAGTTGCAAGCTGGTGTTCTTGCAGTCAGCTAAGATCTTAATAGCTTAAAACTTTGTGACCTCTGAATGGATCATGCTGCTGAGAGAGCCAAAACCACCGCATTAGTCAAAACCAATGACTTCCAGTAGGTTTGTTGGCTTGTACCGGGTCCATTTTAAAAGAAGGAACTTCAGGAAAACTGTAGCAGTTATTTTACTACCAAAAATGGTATGCAACAATTCTTTTACTAATTTTCTTAGAAACGTACAGCCTGGTGGCAGAAAACAGCTTTAAGAAGTTTATCGCTAGCTTTAGTTTTCCATTTAATTGAATCCTGCTCTGGGATCCTGGTGCCTGCTCGGCTTTCATGGCTGGGGAGCCTTGAAGCTGATGGTGCTTAGGAAGAAGTGGAAGCTTGTACAGCCCCTCGTACCAGGTGGTATAAGACCTTCTTTAATGATTTTAATAAGATTAATTCGATTCTAAAATAAACATTTGCAGCCTTGAGCCTTTCTTCTGATGCCTGGTGGTAGCTGAGTACAGTGTATGCTGGTGTACCAGCTCAGTACTGTTTGCTCACTCATTTCTTCTGTTTAATCCCTTCAGAACAACAACTTAACCACTCAAGACCATGAGAGCATTATTGTGGTGAGTAACTTTCTGTCCAGATCTGGGGACAAATCTGTATTGGTTGATAACACTTCTCTTACTGCTTAAGCCTCTGTCCTAGTGAAGTAGGGAAAATATGAAAGCACTTCTATCAATGTCAGTGAATTTAGAGTGGATTGAACCCACTCGGACGATCAGTTTTCATGTGGCTTGTTGTTCCCCTTTTCATGTTTCATGGTAGTTTCCTCGTATGAAACAGCACAGCATGTGTAGGGTTAATCCTCTCTCAAAATGGTCTTCTTACTGGGCTACAGAGCGCTATGTTTGTATCTGTATACGTACTTTAAATAGTCAAAAAAACATCATTTCCAGATGTGCCCTATAAAACCCATAGGCTTAGTAGTTTCCTGAGGGGCTAATGCTGCCATATACAGAATGTCTCAGTTACTGATGGTATGCGAGCAAGTGCTTGTTTTTTGCAAGCATGGTTATGTGTATGTGCCACTACAGTTTAACCCCCTGTTCACTTGGTTTATAGTAATACCCTCCTCAACTTCTATCTCCTCTCTAAGTTGTGTTTATTTAGGCATAGAAATAGGTGAATCAAATGGCAACCTCAGTGTAACAAAATACAGAATCTCAACAATTTATCAGAAAGGTGGAAATTGCTTCCCCCGTCACTATAATTTAATTTCAGTCACTGGCAATTTCCAGGAGATCTTCCCAGCAATCAAATCTAGAACTTCACCTCCTGATGGTATCACTTCTCCTTGGATCTTTCTGCAAAGCGACAGGGCAGGGTGTCGCTGCCAGTAGGTGTGAATTGTGTTTAGCTGCTGCTTAAGATACCGTTTTAGTTGGGATCCGTCACTGAGATAAGCTTCTGAAGTGGCATTTACTCCTCGTTGTGATCCGCTGTAGCTTTCATTTTCCTCCAGTTCAGACTTCCAGCTAGAACTGTGTTTTGAGGGAAGGGCTTTTTAACAACAGATGTCAGGTAGCTCTGCTGTGAGCAGGGAGCTTTGACTAGGTGGCCTCTGAAGGTCCTTACAGCTGACATCTATCAGTGGTTCCAAGGGCTGGCTGCTTCATTCAGTCACGCCCTGCTGCAGGTGCCCAGCCACGAAGGAGTTGGTGTTTTCTGCCATTGTACAGCTAAATGGTGTTATTATTGGGAAGTACTGCTATTACTGGTATATGTGTCGTGTCATAGAAGTACACAGTGACTTGCTGTGCAGATGAAACTATCTTTCCTTCTCTATATGATGTTGGAACAGATCAATATTACTGCTCATCCCTTCCTGGTAAGGGATATTGCCTACAGCTAGGTGATGTGAGACAGCAGGGTTCTGCCTTTAACCACAGTGCACAGAAAGAGAACACAGGCTTCTCTCACGTCGTCCCTCTTCTACAATGACTGTACAGGCAGAGTTGGGACCTGCCTGATGGAGTCTGATGTTACCTACACCCAAAAGGGGCTGTGCTGAACAAAACAGCTCATTTTTTGTAGGCTGACAGCCGACCAGTCCCATCTCTGAGGCAGTGATCCTCTGGCAGCGGCCACAGTGACACAAAGACATGGGGCCTTTGCATTGCCTGGCTGGTGGGAGTTGACAGATGCTATGACTGACACTGCAGGAGATGGATTGAAGAAAGTTGTTTAGCTTGGGTGTTGGATGGGCAGCGAAGATGCTCTAGTCTCATTGCATAGCATTGCCTTCTCCATCAGGCCACTGTTGCTGGACCACCAGCAGAGGAAGTGACTAGTTACACATGGTTGGCACACCAGAATGAACAGAAGCTTCACAAATACTACGCTGTAGCCCAGACAGGTCTTTGCAGGTGCATATGGATTTCATTGTTGAAATTCACATTAATCTTAACCTGTTTGCTTGTGAAAGTGGCTGTTGTGAAACACATTTTGAGCAAACTCACTGAGGCTGAAATACTGAAGGTGATGAGAGGGAGAGCACAAAGCAAAATAGGCTACCACAGTAAAACTCCAGATGCCATCCAGATAAAATATCTGGTGTTTGGCTGCTCAATACAGAATGTCCTAGCTGCTATGTTTAGAGTCTTTTAAATGGGTACTGGGAATCCCTTTAGCTCAAGATTGGAAAAGCCTGAAGGCACCATCACGTAGAGAGAATACATTGTTCTAGGACTATTTTCTAATTTAGAAAGGAAGTAACAACAACATAAGTTCATTATGCTCTCAGTGCCAGGTATGACCTCCAATGTATTTGCTAAGCATAACCACATCGGTTTGCACAGCAGCAAAAAGGGAATAGTTGGTGTCAACTTTCAGAAAGTTAGATGCTTGATTTTGATAAAAAGGGTCTTTCCAGGTAAGAAGAGTGCTACGTTCCTTTTCATGATGTGTTGGCTGTGTGTGAGTTTGAACTCCTTCATAAGAGACGCATGTTTGCTTGATGTTCTTCTGTATCTTTTAGAGAGATGTTATTACTGAAACAGTGAGGCAGAGTTGTCCTTGCTGTGTTACATACCAAAACAATGGATCTGCTCTTGTTTTCATTTAAACATTAAAAAATAAAAGTGTTGTGGGTTTACACTGATGTATTTAAAAGCGAAGACTTCCAGAGGGTTCATAGTAAGTGTAAGCTTACATGTGAAATGCACAACCCGTCTCTAATTTCTATTCAGATGCTTTTGTCCTTTTTTAAAAGTAAAGTTACCTCTGTTTTGGGGGAAAAAAAATTCCCCTTCAAAAAGCTTACTGCTGTTGCAGTCTTCTAATTAATTTACCGCTCTCTCTCTCTCTTTTTCTAAAGGCAATTGCACCTTTGCTGGAAAACAACCATCCTCCTCCTGACCTCTGTGAATTCTTCTGCAAGGTATCAGAACAGCTTTCTGAAATCTACTTGTATCTGAGTGTAGTTCTTAGAGGGGCTTTCGGTTTCTTCTTTAAATCCTTACCTCGTGCCCACATCTTTTGGTCAGCAATCAGTGATACTGAAATAGCTGTCAGCACCATTCTGATAAATGGATCCATATTCTTACTACATCAGCCTGCATAGTACTGATGATTTATGAGAGTTCAGATCTTGAGACTCCTCCACCTCCATCTGGGTACATGAGTTGTCCTACTGTGTGTTCTATTTAGTTAATGCAAAATAGTTGGAGTCAGTGGGTTGGTAATGTGGTGTGTAACTCGGGCATAATGGTATCATGTCATTGGGTAATGTCACTGGAAAGATCCTAAGGACTCATCCTCTTTCCTGGTAAATCCATGCTTCTGCTTGCATCTTTTCTGTACAGTTTGGAGTACTTTGGATTGCAAATCTTTGGGATTTGTAAATATTACTTTTCTTCTAGGTTCCTTTGTGTTTCAGTTTTAAGTCTGTTTTAATCTACTTGCTGATGAGTGGATGTACATTTGTCAGACTGTCTGGATCTTGCTTAAGTTTCCTAGTCAGAGTTACTTGTCAGCAGTCACACCTGTGGAAATTAGGTCAAATTTCAAGGAACAACACTGACTTTGTTTCACTTTTTTAAGTCAGCCTTAGGGCTATTTCTAGACTCAAACTGAAATACCTCTGAGACTCTGTGTCAAGCCCTGCCTTGAGCAGAAGTTTGGACCAGATGACCTCCAAGAGTCCTTTCCAGCCCAAATTGTTTGGACTGAGAGAGACCCATGTTGCTAGTTCTGCTGCTCACGAAATGACCTGTTGCTCCTTACAGCACTGCCGAGAGCGCCCACGGTCAATGGTTGTGATAGAAGTGTTCACACCGGTGGTACAGCGGATTCTCAAACACAACATGGTGAGTGCCTGCTTTACGGGAACCTGGTCAAGTTGGAGGAATCTTACTGTGACATCTCCTGTAATGAGCAACTGCTGTTTTGTCCATAATGCACAAAGCAATGTGACACCAAAAATCAAAACCCCCCAGCGTGAGTGTGGCATGTAATCACGTACTGCTTTGTCATACAGAACTAATAAGCATGCAGTGGCATTCAGACAAAGCCGTGATTCTATGAGTGTTTCTCCGGGCAGCCCTGCCAGTTTGTTCACCTCCAGCTTTCTCCCACCTGGCTCCCTGTTTACGCTCTGCATGCCATCCTTGGTGTTACATTAGTTTAAAATCAATTGGAAAGCACAATCAGAATGGGGACATTTTTTGATTTTTGAACTGAGACCCTGAACATTTTATCTTTAAGGCAGTACTAACTCGCTGCAATTCCATTTTTCCTTAGACTCATGTCCAGTATGTTCTTACTTAAATTTCCTGACTTTCCCTATGTTTTCCTACTTGTTCTCCATACGTCTCATTCCAGGCATTATGAACTCCTGTCATTTAAGACTGTTCTTTCCTAGGCTGCTTTCCCTCTTCATATTGCCAGTGAATTCCATGGTAGTGATTGGAATAAATGCTGGGGGACTGACTGCCCTACCAGCCTCTCTTTCCACCCTGTATACCAGATTTTCTCCCTTCATTGACACTGAATACACTCTTGCATGATCTGTATTCCTTTCCAAAGGGAGGTCAGAGTGCTTACTGGTCCTCCATCCTTTGAGGCATATTACATTTCCTGCCTTGGTTTTTATGTGATACAAACAAATTTTACTTCACAACGCCGTGGCAAAAAAAATTAACAAGTAAATAAGATATTTAAGGCAGTCACCTTAGCTGTGATGTCAAGGACGCGTCTCATCCCTCTGTAACTACAGAAGCAATTTCATTTCACTGGTATAATTTTGGAAACCATCCCCCGTCTTCCTGTGTGCAGCATGCATCCAGTAGAAAACGGTTCTTATTCCTTATTTTTATAACAGTATTATTTAACTCCTGGAGTTTACAGAACTAGCTGGGAAGCCTAAGATGGCGAAAAGGTCAGATTCCTGGCTCTGTGCCTGCGCTCTCCAGACATGTAAACATTTCTGAATATTCTGTAGCGTTCAATGAAATATTCTGTAAATGTTATTCTTGGATTTCAGGCTGATTTTTTTTTTTAAAGAATCCGGAGCTCTTGAGGGGTCTCAAATAAAATCTAAATGCATAGTGTAATGCTTGTATTTGGTTAGCTTCAGAGAATTGGGTATATTTACTGTACTTAACATTTGCAGATTGAAAATCAACATGTCTGTACCGCAGTGTGTAGTCAGAGAATTTACGGTGTCATATATTAATTGGAGTGGATTTGGGCACTTTACTACTCTCTGGGGATTTCTGTACTGAATAGTCTTTTAAAGAATGTGTGTGTGTGCATGTAAATAAAGTAATCCTTCAGGGAGACAGTGCTGTTGGCAGCAAACTTCATAACCTTAGGAGGCCACGTGCAATTTAGTGTGCTTAGAGCAGGAAAGCTAGCTCTCTGCTCCAACCTTTGCCACTGCTTTCCTCTGTTACCTTGGGTAAGTTCATGGTAAATTCTGCTCCACATTTTCACACTTACAAAACAGAGAAAGAGTGCTTTATTTGTCTATTGTGTTGAAGTCCCAAAGGAGTAAGGATAGCATTTGTCATGCTGATGCCCACCAGTAGGTGTAGGCTGGGGATGTGCTGAGTTGTTCCAGGAGCGCTTGGAGCCTCTCTTGCCTTCTGATTTCAGCTGTTTGAGGGCTCAGCCCAAATGTTTGAATACGGCCACTGTTGTTTTATATCTTAAGAGTGAACAATATTGATAGTGTACATTGTTTAGCACCTGATGTGGTGACAGAGCATCGTATTATTTTGGGGGGTATTTTATTTTAGAGCAGCCAGCAATGACATCCTCTTTGTAATCCCTTGGGCTTTTGTTCTGATTTCAGTTATAGGGCACTTACGGGGTTGAAAATATTCATAAATTGTAACTGCATGAGCTATCGTGTAAGGAGTTTCCATGAAGTTAAATGGTACCAGGGGAGGTATGAAGTCTGTGTGGTCTCGTGCTGTGGAACCAAGCGCATTTGCACTGCCGGGAGGAGCTGTTAGATGTTCAGTGGATTTAATTGTAATACCAACTGTGAAATCACTGATAGTCCTTTTCTTGCGTGAAGTTACCACGTATCCATTCAACACTGGCAAAGAGCCACATGGAGACTTGAAGGGATCCCTGTTCTGTCTAGGCTTGCACTCACATTTTTGGTAATTGTCTCTAGTTCTAAAGCCTGTCAGATGTTATGCTCTAGAAGTGCCTGAAACCAAGACAAGTAACACCAAGAAGGTGTCAGCACTTTGGGAGCAGGTCTTCTACTTTGCAGCGCCCTGGTTTGTTAACAAAGGTGCCATTTAGTTTTTCATGTTGACTCCTCTTCCCCATCCAGGTGCTGGAGGGATAACTAGGAGGTACGCAGTGGGCCCTGCTCAACACTTAGAAATTTAGTTCCGCAGCTCTGTAAAACCTGTATCATAAGGTTACACCTGCAAAAATGTGAAGAAATGTGCTGAGGAATAACACTTATCAGACAGCAGATTGTACTCCTTTCACATCTCAAAATAGCATGGAAGGTGAGGAGATGTGGGATTTCAGTTAGCAGGTGCCTTGCTGACTGCAGGACTGGAAGCAAGCAACTGTTGAGCTCACCTGTCAAATTCATGTAGTACCTGAGGTAGAGATCCCTAGAGAGAGAGCTGATCTGTGCTTTATACTTGATCACTTAAAGGTCATGCGTCAAACAAGATTCTCACTTAAAACAGAATAGACAGGATGTCAAATATTGAAGTAAAAATTCATATGTCAGTTGCCTTTCTAAGAAACTGCAGTTATTAGTGGAAGTAAAAATGAAAAACAATAAAAGTGCATTTCAAAATAAAGGTTAAAAAAGAAGTATTTGGAAGAAAAATAAATGCAGGCAGGAATTTGATCAATTAATTGATTGATTTTTTGTTTTGCATTAAAGACGCCTTTTGTTTTGAGGTAGAATCACAGAATGGCTTAGGTTGGAGGGGACCTTAAAGATCATCCAGTTCCAACCCCTCTGCTGTGGGCTGGTTGCCCCCCACCAGATCAGGCTGCCCAGTGCCCATCCAGCCTGGCCTTGAATGCCTCCAGAGTTGGGGCATCCACAACCTCTCTGGGCAGCCTGTGCCAGCGCATCACCACCCTCTGAGTAAAAAATGTCCTCCTGATCTGAATCTTCTCTTTTAATTCAAGGCCATTCCCCCTTGCCCTATCACTATCAGGCTGTGTAAAGAGTCGGTCTCCCTCCTGTAAGCTCCCTAAAAGTACTGCAATGCCGCAATTAAGTCTCCCCACAGCCTTCTTTTCTCCAAGCTAGACGAGCTCAGCTCCCTCAATCTGTCTTCATAGGAGAGGTGCTCCAGCCCTTTGATCATCTTTGTGGCCCTTCTCTGGACCCGCTCCATCAGGTCCACATCCATCCTGTATTGGTGGCCCTGGGCTTGGACTCAGAACTCCAGTAGATCTGGGTGGAAAGAGAATTACAAAGCATGCCATTATTAGTGAGCAGTGCATAACTTCAGCATGCAGTGGTACTGTGCTCCTGAAGCTGTCAGCATAGCAACAGAGTGAATTCAGTTGTGTTTGAATGGATTTCTTTTGAAAACCCACAATTTCAATGTACATTGCAGGCATGTTTCACCGTCTTCACTGAGTCTCTCCTTTTTGGACAGGATTTTGGGAAATGCCCTCGATTGCGTCTGTTTACTCAGGAGTACATTCTGGCTTTGAATGAGCTGAATGCTGGAATGGAGGTGGTGAAGAAGTTTATTCATAGGTTAGTTACATTTAATGTTATGGTGTATTTTCCAATCCTGTGTGCATGCTTATTTCCATTACTTCTCCCAGCCCTGCTCATCTCCATGCTTACCTGCGAGTAGCTGGTGCTTTCAGTGCTGGCAAACAGCAAATAAGTGAGAGGTGTCCATAAGGAAATATTGCTGAAAACTTTTTTTGGCTTATTCTCAACTATATGGCTGAGGTTTTCTGACTGTGTATGCACTGCAGGTGAATGGACACCACTGCATGTACATTCCCATTATACACTGAGACTCAAAGCCTTTATAGAGAGATTCCCATCAACTTTAGACCCCATAATGCTCGGTCACGTGTGAGCTTTCAGAGGAACTGTAGAGATATCACACTGAATGAACTGAAGAAGCAACTCAGCCTTCTTCTGAAGTAGACTATTTGATAGCGATTTACAATGTTAAAATAACTCTGTTATGACCTGAAGATTCCCCAAGGCTGCCTATTCCAGTACCTCCTTCTGTCTGACTCTTTTTTGCCCACAGAAATCTTCATTGTAGTGATGTCACCTTGGCTTTTGTTTTTCAGCATGCACGGTCCGACTGGACAATGCCCCCATCCTAGGGTTCTGCCAAATCTTGTAGCTGTCTGCTTAGCAGCCATTTATTCATGTTACGAGGAGTTTATCAACAGGTCAGTATGAATTCTCAGCTCACCCTCTGCTCCTCACTCCCAAACCCATGGCATCAAAGAGTTTTCATTCAGGCTGTAAACAAGATTGGTGTGAGCATGGGTGTGGGTGTGCAGGAGTGTGTCTTCATTCTCACTCCACCCATTGCTAGAAGGGGTTGTGTGTAAATCCCTGTGTATCCAAAGCTTTGAACCTGAGCCGGTTTCATGATACTATCTTCATTATTGTGGAAAATCTGATTCCTGACTTACCACAAGATAGGTGCTGCAGCTCCTGACACACGAGCCTGTTTCCAGTAGACACGAAGGGTTCCTGTCTGCTGTGTTTCCTGTTTGTTTATGGCTATCTGAGTTTCCTCATGGTAGAACATGGACAGGGGCTGTGTAGTGTCCAACAGAAATTCCAGACACGAGGGCTGCAGACAAGTGTCTGGGCATGTACTGTAGCCAGATACATACTTGGGCATGGATCCTGTTACAGCTTTGCACAACTTGGATGGGAAAATTCACCTTTCTACTAAACTGGCATGCTGGAGTAATGAAAAGCTGAAATCTTTGTAGAGTCTGGGCTGCAGAATAGTCCTGTTGCAGCATTTTACTATTTTCAGTTGATTTCATTAATCCAGTCACAAAGGAGAAAGCAATACAGTGGGCTAGGGTGAAAAGCAGTGGGAAATTGCGACAGATCTTGGCTTCTCCATGTTCCTCTGTCTGTCCCGCTCTCCACTGTTATGTCTGGCTATTGAAATTATTTGTTTATTCTTAAAATTCAGTCGAGACAATTCACCGAGCCTGAAGGAAATTCGGAATGGCTGCCAGCAGCAGTGTGACCGAAAGCCTAATCTCCCCCTCCGCCTTCTTCACACGAGTCCTGACCTGGTCTCTCAGGAGGCTACCTTGACTGAATCCCGGCTCAAGCCAGTCATTGTCACTTCAAATGAAATCCACGTGGAAGTGGAGCGCAACAACACGGCTAATCAGAAGATGACAGCCAACGTGGGCAATGACAGCGAGCCCAACCTGATTGACTGCTTGATGGTCAGTCCCACCTGCAGCACCATGAGCATTGAGCTGAGCGCCCAGGCAGACAGGATCCTTGGCTGCTATGTGGAAATACTCAAGATGCTGTGAGTAACTATTTTAAACAGCTTTTTGAACAATGCCATCTTAGCAATGGGGGAGCTTTTCCCACAGGCCTCTCTCTCATCTTCAACATCTGTGGCCAGCAAGCACACGGTTATAAATCTAACTCCAGCACTGGAGTCTAGCCTCTGAAAGAGACATCTGGCACTGCCAATATGTTCTAAAAATAGCATTAGGAAGATGAAAAGGGAAAGCTTATTTGTACAGTGAGCCTCACACACGTTACAGAAGACAGGACATTGTTGCCAGTGGTTTCTGTTTTGTTCTTAGCCACCAAAATAAAAGATCCATTTATCTCCTCCAGGGCTCTTGGGATTGCCCGAGACAAAGCTGAAATATACAGACCCAAGTTAGGCATGTGCCTCGTGCAGTCATACGCAGCACTGCTGCCTTGTTTTCTACAGGAGCTGGATGAGGACAGTGTTTGTCATTTTGGTATTCTCCTTGCATGTTTGTAGAAGTTTTATGGCTTGCTCAAATTTACTTCTCTTATAACAGATCCTCTGTTTGTTGATCGATTGCTTTGCTACAGCAAACCTGTATAATGAACAAGGGCTCAAATGACCTTTAATATATGATGGCTCCATAGTTTCCTGGGAGGCAAATCCTCTGAATATGTTCAAGAGGAATGTAAAATACAAAGTTCTCTGGGAAACGCTTGTTTATCTCCTGGATAAATAAATAGATGAAATGAAGGAGTAACACAGAAGGTGGACTGCAGATTAGAAACTTGTAATAGAACATATGTTCATGCAGGAAAACAACCCGAAACGGTTTTGTTGGCTTTGACATACAGCTTTCCTACTGAGCTGCAGTATGTCTAAAGGCAAACCTTAATGATTTTTAAACAACGGAAGGCTTAATGAAGTAATAGTTGATTTTTTAATATATTACACAACAGTGGGTAAAATTCAGACTCTGTGAACTGTTGAGTATTTGGCTACACTGAAGTCAAGTGCTAGCCTGGGTGTACGTTCTCTAGGAACTGCATGGAGTCCAAATGCCATAATGAGGGATTTTGTGAAAGCTTTTTCCTACGTTTTCAGTTTTTTCAAAATATTTCACACCCATTTTAACGTAATTACTTCACTCAGTGCTGGGTTGTCTTGCAAATACATTTGTAAGCACACACAGAGTTGGAGACAGGAAAAGTGAATCCAAGATACTGTTCCCAATAGATTCCTGAGCAGGAAGCTGCTGAAGGATAATTTTTGTTTCTTTACCCTATCCTCTACCTTTAAAAATGTTAGCATTTAGAATTGCACGGCATCTGTCTTCCCTCTATCTAATGGTTTCTAAGTCTCCATGCACCAAGACCCAGGTGCTGCATTAAACATGTTGTGTATTTATTCCCGTCCCCATGACTCTAGATGTTTTCCATAAACACTACGAACTCTTTCAGTCCTGATGCTGGCTTGGATGCTGACTCATTAAGCATCGACGGTTTTGGTTTCATCACGCAGCTGACACACGCTTATAAACAAATTCACAAACAGGCACGTTCGTCCTCACAGTCTCTCTGAATTTTAGAAGTTTGATATGCCAGGTCTCCATTCCCATATTACTTCCTGCACAAAGAGCTCTTTATTTCATTCCGTACCTTGAGATAATTTTTAATGTGTTTTTGGTTTTTATTTTCACAATCACAATTGATGCAACTTCCCTTAGCCTGCCTTGCTGGGGCCCACACCCTGCTTAAGAAATCACAACCTGTGTAAATACAAGGCAGTGTCTAAGCCAGAACCACGGCTGCTATATATTGTCACAGTTCCTCTGATTTAGGTTCCCTTCCATTCCTGTTCATCCTTTGAGTTTTTTTGGGGTTTTTTTTGTCCCAAAAACATTGATGCAGAAATGAGTTCCACTCGTGATTCTGCTGCTGGCTTACTGGGAGATCTCAGATGAGTTGCTTTTTTCATGTGCATCATTTTATATTACCAATATAATGGTAAACAAAATATAGCATTGGAAAAGCACTGTAGAAGGGCTAGTACTTACTGACAGAAATGCCAGACAATCCTGTTATGATGCTGATTTTTTTTGCCTGCCCAAGCTCTTCTTGAACAAAGCCTTTCTGAGGTACTAAATACTGTTACTGTACTTTGAAAAATGGAGAATGTGAAGAAGGAGAACTGGAGATCATGCCAATAGGAAGAAAACATTCATTATGAAAACAACAGCTATCCAGGAGCTGAGCTCTCAGCGGGCAGCCACTAAAATAATGTTCTTATTAATAACAGGAATAAGCCAAACATAAATAAGTTGCTTTGCATTGAATTTAATTGTTCTTTTAGGTGTCTGTCTCAATATCATCATTAAAACAAGAGAGTCACCAACGATGGTATCTTTTTTGCATAATTAACTTAGGGCAGCAGGGAGTAATTTATTTAGGCAGATTTTAATTATTGAAAGTCTAGCAAATGAGAATTCTTAACAGTTTTCTTCAGCAGAGGACTTCTTATTGTTCACCTACCGCCTACGCGATGCATACTTTTGAATAAAAAGCTTCTGATAGTGATTAAAATGTAACAGCGATTATTTAATAGCCACTGTAAGAGCTCACTTTTTGCACAGAAGGCTAAATGTGCAGATTAGAGAATTCAGCTGCTTGGCTGTTTTCATAGCACTGGAAATATCTTTGAACCTTTTGTAATGTGGTTGAGTAACAATACACAACTATTGCATGCAACAGGAAAACATGAAATCATAGATTGAAAGATGTTGGCAGAGGAGGGACAGTCTTTAGTGGAACACAGTATTTTTGTCCTGCGCTCAGAAGTGGATCAGACTCCTGTGTCAATATCCCCTAATGCAGTCTGGACTCTGATAAGGTTATTGATGCCAGCCTCAATGCTGCGGTCTTAAATTGGTGCTTAGAAAATGCACTAAATTAACTGAAATCTTTCTCTTTATGTTGAATGTGGGGATTTGAGAGCTGCTTAGCATTGCCCAGCTCCTTACTTGAATGTTAATGTTTCTGTGCATTAGGGAATTTCGTATACAGTGGAACTTAGGCTTGAACATCACATCTGTGCTTAGAGAAATTTATGGTAAACAAGGCTATGTGTCCTCTTCCGTGGAGTGATTAGCACCAAAGCCTGCATGTGGTCTGAAGAGCTCCACAGATGGCACTTGGTGCTTTGACTAACAGAGGGCCCAGGGGGCTGTTTGCACGCCCCAGGCCTGAGCTCAGCCTCATGCGGTGTGCTTCAGAGGATCTGGACCCAGGGGCACATGTGTTGGAGGACGTGGCCATCTTTTTACTGTCAAGTAACAAAGAAGTTGCCTAAAAGATGTCTGATCTTGCCAAGCTGCTTGGTCTAGAGAAACGAGCTATTTCTACGTAGTTGTTTCTTGTCTCCTTATTATACTCCAAAAACAAAGAGGATTTGGGGCTTGCCGTCTCTGGGCGATAAGACTGACAGCTTTCCAAATGCAAGCGTCTGCCGGAGCTTCCCCTGCCTTCTCCGCATTCCCCAATAGGTCAGGGGCATGCTCTGCATATCCCAAGTGGATTCTCTTATGTCATGTTTATCAGGGTTGCCCTGGGCTGCTAATATGTTTTGGATTGTTTGTGCCGCACATGACATATGGGCAGGTTTTCATTTTGGTGAAAGGTGATCCCTGGCAAAGAAAATGTATGATGTCGACAGGCCGATATCAGCGATGGCCCGGAGGCGAATTCGCTGTGGAGAGGCATTAGGCCATGACAGGTTGGCCAAGACTGCGGCCCGTCCCTTCAGAAGGGCTGTTTCTAAGCCTGGCCATGGGGTTCGAGCTCTGTGTCAGCGCGCAACTTGGCGCCCGTTGAGGGGCTGTAAGGGGGCTTTGTTCTCCAAGCCCTCCCCATACCACTGTGCTCCATCCCCTCTTGCACAGCCTTTGGGCCGGGCTCCTCAGCTGGGGCAAACCCATGGCCCTCCCCTTGCTGCTTCCAACACCTCTGCTATGTGCTAGAGCTCTGAATGGGCCCGAAAAGAAGACAAAAGAGGCAGCCGTCTGAAATGAAAGGAGAAGTCAGATGAGATGAGCGCAGACAGAAAGAGAGTGTTTTTGAAAAGGGAATAGGTGGGAGGAGGAGAAACATCGTAGGCTTTTAATAAGTAGTTTAGTTTTATTCTTGTGCTGTGTTTGTTTCATGTTTCCTAGCACAGATTGAAGGGATTACAGGTTGTGTAGATTTTTCGTTCAGGTCCCACTCATGTGACCAAGATCTGTATTTTCCACAAGAGACACTTTTCTTCCTTTCTTCTGCTAGGAAGATACGCAGTGGTTGGTTCTCACAGGCTCTGCTCTGCAAATGGAAGTAGCACGTAACTCCCGGCTCTCATCAGGGTGATGCTTTCCAATTCTGTCGGCAGCGTTTTGCTCAGCGTTGGTCTATTACAAAGCAGCCTTTTTTTCTGCTCGTTGCAATTTCCTTTGAAGAGCAGCCAGGAAAAATTGATTGGTTCCCATTATTACTAATCACGGTTCTTCAGATTGCTCAGGGAGGAATTTTAGTGGTGTAACACTTAAACTGAGACGTCGCAGGAGCTAAGCCTCAAAGTGCATCTCAGGAGAAATTTGTGGATGCTTTACTTCATGTGATGTGAAACACCTTGAGCACCTTTTGTATTTTCTCACGCAACCTTTTGACATTTAGGTCTCTCCTGCTCAAAATTCTACCTGTGAAGGCATTTTCACTGCATTGAACACAAAAAAACCTGTCGTTTTTGGAGGGAAATCAGGTGTTGTTTTAGGAGGAATACTAAAAAAATAATGATAATAACAAAATGGGTTCATTAGATTTGTCAGTTCTTTGAGGGCACAAACTCAGGAGCTGAAGTCCGTTCCCAAGAGAGCTCATCTTAGAGGTTCTGTCTCAGCACTTCCACAGGTGTTTCACGACATTCACTTTACACAGGCAAAGTGGGAAAAATGGCCCCATGTCACAAAGTCCTGCCTCGTGTTGTGCTGCTTGGAGTCACCAAACAAAATTGGTCATCTTCGGTGTTTATTTAGCATCTCACCATGGTTGGACTAGGTGATCTTAATGGTCTTTTCCAACCTTAATGATTCAGTTATTTAAGTGGGTAATGGGGGTTTTTGCCTCTGGAAAGAACTGTGATTCAGAGATCAGTGCTTGCTGTAGGTTAGTGTAATTCAGAGTTACTCCTAATTTAAACCAGAGGAGAAAATTTTGGATGGAGGAGAAAATTAGGCTCAAATGGCTTTTAGAGTGGCATGGGCATGAAGGTTCTTTTTTTGGATTACTGTAGCTTGACATGCAATATGCTTTGGTCCCTCCAGTGCTAAAGATAACAAGAGGAAAATAAACAAGTTGTATTTATCAGGGGGCATAGCCAAGACTCTCAGATGTTATTTGTTTGGTGTTTTGAGGAGAACCAGCACTGCGATTTTTTGCCTCGCCAGTGCCTCCTCAGCTGCTGGTCCAACTGCCTTAAAGCTCCAGCCTTGTCCCTAAACTCATTTCTGGTCATTTAAGCAGTGCAGCTGGAGGAAGAGGCAACCCCTCAACTCAGCACGATGTCATTCTTGGCCTGCTGGCAGAGGAGTTTGAGGAGGAGGGTGGGAAATTACATGCCAGAATTGTCTCAGAAAGCACCTGTGAAAAGGGCAGGGCTGTTTGCTACAGATAGCTACTGAAAGGCAATCAGTCGCGAATGGCATGGGAAATAAAAGTGCATGCATTGAACTTAGAACTTCTGTAGAGTAGCAAGAACAAAAAGCTAACTCATCCCACAGTGCTTTTGTACAGCATTCATCTCCTTTTTAATATAATAAGCTACTATCAGATCCTAGCTGTTCTTGTGAATTGGTTACTTGCATGAGATGTTATGTTTTTGTAACCTGGAGTCATGCCTTGGGCAAGCAGTAATTTCTTCTCTGATTGACTTTTTAAATGCCAGTTATTCCTTCAAATAAAATGTCTCTGTGTGTTGCTTCATAAGAATACAATCCCCAGGCACATAAATTGTCTTTGTGTCCATGACCGTGCCTTGGTGAACTGTCCAGCATCATGTGTACTAACCTGTTTTAGTTTAGGAAATCACCGTTTCGTGTGATTCAAAAAGCGGATGAGACTTTTGGAAATGCATCCATCTAGAACCTTCTCCTTGCAAAAAATGCATCATTTTGGAATGGTTCCTGTGCATATGTTGTCTGTTTCTAATGTTATCAGTTGTACCGTCCATTTGAGAACATTACGCTTCGTTCCTTCCTAAAGAAACATCATACTTCTGTGCCAAGTTTGCAGCGAGCTGCAGCCAATAAGCTAGCTTTGGAAGCTGAAATCCAAGGGGTAGCAGCAGTGAGAGAAGACTGTAGGATCTACTGAACTACCTTCTACAGCCATTCCAAAGTATTTCACTGCATGAGATGATGTGCTGCCAGGTCGCTCCACACTGCCCAGTGTGTGCTGTAAAACTGGATGTTCTCTTTGCCCTACGTCAGGCAAGCATCCCCTTAGGGATAGTTCCTCCTAGAAGGGCAATCCTGTATATTGAAAGCAGAGAATAATACACAGTGCGTCAGCTGGCAGCTATGGTGCTAACACACCAGAGACATCCCTTCTGGGGTCCTTTGGCCTGAGCCCTCTGCAGTGGTTATCCCCATCTGTCCCCTTTCACTCTTAATTTTGGCAGTGCTTCCTTCTCTAATATCCTCTCAGCTGAGCAAAGGGTTCTGTCCTGTTAAAACTGTCCTGTTCCTTGTGCCACGTTCTTTCCTCTCCTCCCATCTTTCCTGTCTCCCATCTTACCCTTCTCCCATGCTCTGGTTACTATAACAGGGATGCTGCCCATTTTTTCTTGCGTATTGCTGTGCGTGCAGGAATATAGTAACTGTTTTTGAAGCAGGAGGAGAAAAAGGTCAATGGCTTGTAAATGTGCACAGCAGTCTTTGGAAAAGTTCCGAGTAAAAGCATACAAAAGAAAGTAGTGCTAGATGTGTGTCATGCAATTAGTTTATAAATCAGACCGTAAAATTGTATTTGGTATGTGTGGGTCAGAAATGGGGGATTATCTTTGTTTCCACAACCGGACTTATGCCTTCTAGCAAAAGAAAATAAATTCCAATTAAATGCAGAGCAGAGCTGTAAATAGCAACGGCCTGGTAATTGCTGCACCAACTTAGATGAAAGTATTACTTAGTGATTAAATGCCAACAGGTTTCATAAACAGTGAATATCTTTAAGTTGACATAAAGAAGACCTCTCTGGAGATCATTGTAAATACCAGATTTATTGTGCCTCAGTGGAGAACGTGCTGAAAATGGAAAGGGAAATGTCACCGCAGATCTTCAGAGTGTCTCACTACAGCAGAAGAGTTGTTAGTGCCTGCAATAAGATGGTTTTTACTCCTCAAACCAACTGTTGACAAACCATGTTCCACATATGCTACCTTATTAAGAAGAATGTTCCTTTTTCAGGTCAGACTATGATGACTGGAGACCAGCCCTGGCCAGCTTGCTTCAACCTATCCCGTTTCCCAAGGAGTAAGTTTGTTCTGTCTTCCCCATTCTCACTTCTCTAAGAGGATCCTGAAGAGCAAAATGGTTAACAGACAAGGAAGGAAGGAGAGCTGGTGAGGAGGAGAGCTAAGTGAGAGGTGTAGTAGAGGAAGATGCTTTACTGGCATCACAGAGACTTGTACCATTTATACTTTGCATTATATGAAGAAGCTACCCTACGGATCAGCCTGGCTCCCTCAGAAACCTATTAATGAGCAGTAGTGTTCATGAAATGCAGACCTCCGCAGACAAACATTACAACCCATAATTGTACAATTTGCTGGCTTATCACATCCCCTAATGACCTAATGTCTTGAATCAGAGAGGTCTAATCCTCTGTGCCAGGTTACCTGGGCTACAGTGAGAGCTTGGAAGTAGGCAACAGAGGCATGATTTACCCAAGTTAAATTTGAGCCCTGGGAGAGCTGTAAGCCACACCACGAGCAAAACACTCCACAGAATGACCATTAATTGTTTTCCTGATGTATGATGTTAATTAGGTGTGACCATACTATAATCGCATTGCAATTTAAGTATTCACCTGGCTGTTGGAGGTAGCCAAAATTCTGTTTATAATTATGTAGCTGTTCTGTTAGTCTTTTGTTTGATTCCTTCTGATCCTAAAGTCCCACTGATGGTAATGGAAGGACGCTTTACCTGATCTTTTTTGGAAAGATTATTCTTTTTGCCTTTTGTGTTGTGGTTGCCTACTAAGTCCTTTTATCATCCGGAATGAACTGAAAAGTGTCTTTTGTTTTGTTTTGTTCTGTTTTTCCCCCTTCCTCTTCCCAAATCCTCATACCTTTCTGTTTTCAATTTCAGGGCACTTGCACATGAGAAATTCACAAAGTAAGTTGATGCTTGTTTGTTTTGTTAAGGGGAGCAATTATTTAAAAAGCTTGTTCTAGTCAATAACAGTAGTGATGTATTATTCAATATTGTATCTCTGAGGTTTTTTATCTGTGTGGTGCTGTGAGCATGTTCTGTTAGCAATAAAAAGATGTACTTTTCTCTGTAATTTACTGTGACAGCAGGAGCCCAAGGACTAAAGACAGTGGATTCTGATAGAATTTACAAACCAGTTTGTCACTGCACGTCTCTGAAAGCCTTGCTAGACTATTTTGAATAGACTCTCTTCTTGGTAATCACTTTCAGACTTCATATTTCCTTCCTGTGGAAACAGTTTGACTTTTATCTCTCTGAAGTACATGAATATATATCGTGTAAAGAGTAATCCAAGGGAGCTGTGACACTTGTGTGAATACTGCAAGCAACAGCTGCCTATACTTGTCCTTTTACATTTCTTCTTTTTTTCTCTTTTGCAGAGAGCTGAAATATGTGATTCAGAGATTTGCAGAAGACCCAAGACAAGAAGTAAGTTTATTGCCCATTTTTCCAGAGCATTAATTGGAGGGATCTCGTTCAGAAGATCCTTCCTTAAGTAGTCTGTTTCTAAACATGTGTGGTTTTGCTGTGCTTGAGGCTCTCAGGGAGAAATACCCACTCAGGAGATACTGTTCTATGAATGGTTTCTTGTCTTATGTGTAAACATACATTTATGACCTTCTTGCCTGAGCTCAGTTAATGTCCTTGCTCTGCAGTAATCTGCAACCAGTCTCTTGATTCTCTCCCAGTTTTTCATTTTCCATATGAAAAAAGGGAAGCAAAATGAATGGATCCATACAGCTCAAAAAATGACAGGTTTTACTTAGCTGTTTTTAAGTTACATTGTGTGCAAATGACCATAATTCTCATAAATCAGCAGGAGAAAGAGGGTAGGAGGCATGTTATTGGGATGAGTGTGTAGCTGTAACCTCTTGGTGGCTGACTGCTTCCTAGCTACACGTGTAACCTGTTTAACGTGAGCAGCTTTGGCTGAATCACAGAGAACCTCTCATCTGCATTAATTTTTGGTGTCAGCACAAAGGAAAGAGAGCTCCCCTGAACTGTGGGTGAGGAGCCTGCACTGTCATCATGGCCCAGACTCAACGTGTTCATTGTTTCGGTTTTTGTGAGTAACAGTCACCTGTGTTGGATAAGAAAGACCTTCTTGTTTTAGAATGGCATCAGGATTTCATCTCTCTATCGTTGCATGCCCAAGTAAGGGTGCATGAACTTTACCCCCACCTCCTCAAAAATTAGAACATAATTTCTGTGTCCCTTCAGGGGAAAAAAAAAAAAAA
>PPHD01002958.1:0-33386 GCA_002909625.1 Bambusicola thoracicus
ATCTTAATTTTGCATACAGAAGATTCCTTACTTTGATCCTATCTCAATAGGAAGAAGATCCTAAAAACAAGGGTCTATGAGGTGTCTGGAAATCACAGTAGAGATTGTTTGATACTTTCTTCCACTGGTCTCTAGGAGCTTGCAGAAGTTGATATGAAAAGCCCTTCCGTGGGGAAGTAAGAGAAATGATGGTGTCAACACCAACTCTCATGTCTTGTTTTATCCTATCTATATACACTTCAACAGTGTCTGCACGCTATCGTCCATTCAGTTGACTTAAATATAAGTACAGCCTGAGATTAAGTGAATTTTTGTATTTGACAGCAGAAAGGTAACTGTATGTACAGATATTTTTCTCCTTATATTCATGCAGTGTCATCCCTGTTCAGGTTGGTATGGAAATGCAGATTGTACTTTTTAGATAACAGATGTCTTAAATAATTTCATGACTGATATTACGTTGGTCAACTTGAAATGCATGGTTCAAATTAAAATTGCCATTGCAATACAAGTATCAGTCAGTGCCCCGTCGTGGTTGAAGAAACAGTGTTACAGCCTACAGTGATATTAAGAGTTACTCAGATTATTTCTTTTGAGTAATGAGTCATTATGTCAAAACGTGGGAACATAGTTTTTAGTTAAAATGAGCAGGACAGCAATATTAGGCACAATGTAGTATTTCTTAGTGTGAGAAGTATAATAAAGTATTTTTTAAATTATTCATAGTGTATTTCAGAGTATTACAAACTAAGCTTTTGGAATCCTTACTCTGAGAATTAATCATTTCTTGTAAATTGAATCTGTGGTCTGAAGAAGGTACTATCTTCACCATTACACAGCCTCTAAATAGATACTGAAATTTTGCTAAAATTTAACTTCTTGTACCAGTAAGTGGCACAAGAGTCTACTGCTTCTACATCTGCTGAGCAAAGTGCTTATTGAAACTTGCAATAATTCAAGATTTATAAGATTGTACAGCTAATCTTTTAATTAAAGGCATGCATATAGCTGAGAGAGAACATTGTATAGAAGGTTTATAGGAGGAAGAAGCAGTAATAAATAGCAGTATTTAAGATCAAGAGTTATTTACTACAAAAGCTTTGTTACTAGTTCATATTTTGAGTAGACTTGAAGTTATGCAGTTACATCATGAAAATAAGTTCAACACTGAAGAACACAGTAAACATAATGGATAAATCATTCATGGGTAGACCTAGAGTCAGTATGCATTTGTGCAGTGCTTTGATGTCACCCGAGGAGCAGCTCCATGAATTTTGATAATTGGATGTGCTTGCAGGTGTTACTGAATGCATTGCTTTGGGTCTTCATAAATAGATAACTGTGTAAACCTCCTCCTAGTTTTGATGCTGTAAATGTAAATACTCTAATGGGATTAGTTTTGAAAATAAAGTAGGCTATTCTTAGACACTTACTTTAACAACACCATGTACTGAAAGTTTTGAGTCCAGTTGATAATCTTTCAAGGTTATGCTACCATTTTTGATAATGAGCTAAATTGAAAATCCTCCTGTGACATGTTCAGTAGGCAAGAGAGGGGTTTTAATGCATAAAACATCCCCGGCTTAGTTATGCATGATACTAATTTATCTATAAAACAGTGCCTTCAGTTAGTCAGGTCAAATGTGTGCTAGCCTCTAGGATCAAGCAAGAAGATCTTGGAGAATTCCTGACATTAACTCCTCCACAACTACTTTTTTTCAAGGTGTGTTATCAGGATGTGAATACTTGTTCATGTTTAATGCTATTCAACAAAGCAGATATACACTTCGTCTGTACCTGTTGTAGTTAGTTTTATTTTGAAAGAATAAGAATAAGCAATGAAATAACTGCTTGCAGTTTTTGCTGAGCAGATAGTTTTTAGCTTCAGAGAGATTACATATTTTACTCTTCTGTAATCTTAATACTTCTCTTAAACTCTGTTCCCTGCATCCAGCGGAGTTTGTTTTAGTCAGTGTCAGTTAGTTAGAACCAAGAGATCATTTGTAGATACATCTGGGGTACCCAGATGAGGCCCCGAGCAGCCTGGTATAGTGACGGAGGCAATTGTGCCCATGTTGGAACTAGATGATCGTTAAGGTCCCTTCAAACCTAAGTCATTTTGTCATTCTATGATCTCTGATAAATCCAAATAATTCATCTTCCCTCCTCTTTGCAGGAGGATTTAGCAGATTTAAACATGAACATTTGTTTTGTTGCAGAACTAGAGGATGCATCTTCATTTTGTTTGAAATCCTTCCAGGGTATTTCTGGCAGTGCAGTCTGAACCTGGTTGACTACTCAGTTACTGTTGGCTCCTTAGGCCAGTTTTAGAGCTGATCTTGAACATGCCCACAGCACAGGGATTAGAATTAGATGATCTTTAAGGTCCCTTCTAACTCAAGCCATTCTACGATACAGTGATTTTTCTGAAAAGCAAGGGATAATTTATGTCAGCATATCTGTGTAAGCTGTGCAGACTCTTTGACACTGAGTGAGTGAGCCAGAAAAGGCTTAATATTTTTATCCAGAGAACGTCTGCTGAGAATGACCTTCCATCTTGCGTGGCCTTCATTATAAAACAGGAAATGTCTGACTTGCAATAAACTGTGTTCTAATACATATTTGCATTTGATATTCAGAGGAATTTTTTTTTTTTGTAGAGAGATTATAAATGTTTAAAACACAGAACAGTAAGGGCTTGTATAGCAAATCTTTTTTCAGGGTGATTTGCCATACCAAATAATTAAATAGAGGTGAAATAGTACTATTTATTCAAACTGGTTTTGTTACAGTAATTAAACTGTGTCATAAAGATTTCTCCGCATTTTGTTGCCAAAATTAAGTGTAGATTTACGTGGAATTCTTTAGCACAGCTTGGGTTCAATTTCTAGGGGTCACTAAGGAACTCTTGACTTTGACCTCTACACTGGAACATGGAAGAAACTGATGTAAGCTGTATGACATTCGCTGTGATCAGCGAATGGCAGTAACTGACAGTAGTTTATATAAAGGGGATAAAAAAAGAAAGGAAAAATAGGTAGGATAACATGAGAAAAGAAACTAGGCTTTCTGAAGGTAATGTCAAATCTTCCTCTCTGCTAAGCAACTAGTTGCCTGCTGTTACTGTTTTTCCAGTAATGTATCACTTAAAAAATTATCACTTTCAAGCTCTGAACCTCTATCATGTCTGGGCAGTGCAACTCCATGTAAACTGAAGCTGACTGTGGTGTGAATTACTGTTATACTAGCAGCAGTCTTTGCTCTTTAGCAGCTGTACTGCAGCACACGGCACCACACATTGCCCTGCTGCCCAATGGAGGCTTTTAATGGAGTTTCTTATTTCCTATGTTACTTCAAACCACTATTACATTAACCTGAGTGTTCACCCCAACCATATGCTGTTTTGTTGACCTTGCTGGTTATTACCAAAGCATCACCATAAATACCTCTCTGTATGTAGAAATACTGAGCTGTGAGATACCTTTAGACTTCCAGTGTCTCAAACATTAAATGTATGCTTTGATTTTTTGACCCGGATACTCAATGACTCTCACCATCAAATATTTGGGATTCACTAAGAATTTATTAGACTGATAATAGACATTTATGAACACTTTGTGCAAAATTTTCTCATTCTTTTGTAGTTACAGTCTTGATGATTGAAACCTGTGGTTAGCTCAGGCTGCACTGCACCACAGAAAAACCTACATTCTCTTGAACTATGAGAAAGCAAACCTGTTTTGTTCAAGTTCCTACCAGTAAACGCCATGCCATTGGCAGTGTAGTCACCAGCTATGTATCCTCCTCACCTGCCCTGTATGTGATCGTGACTTTATGTGGCCACACGTTCAATAAATCAGTCTGCTGGTCTGTCTGACATCTGGAAGGGGATTACAACCGCCCATTAGAAATATGGGCTGCAATTAGATTGGATTAAATTTAGTGTGAAGCTGAACTCTTGGTCTATGTTGTAGCAATGTGTTCTACCTCAACAACCATAATAATTCGCTTGACTATGCAATAAATTAAATTTACAGGTGCTGCTCCCTAGGTAAGACTTATGGTCGTTACTCAGGTTTTGCATTAGCTGCAACTTTAATCAAATTTGAGGGCATATAGCATGTCAGAGATAAAAACAACAAGTTCCCAGGGAATTAGATACTGCCAAATTGTCACGACACGGAGTTTTGCTGTTATAGTATGTATTGAAGATATGAGGGAAAATGTCTCTTGTGTAAACATAGCTCTGTGTTCTGTTCTTTAAGTGCAGAATTACTGAAAAGTATCAGCTAATAAGGCTGCAATGAAAAAAGAATGTTTGAAGTGATGTGTTATTTAAATATCTCTGAAATCACTATGATTCATCTTATTGGTTCTTTGCTTTTAAAGAAGGTAAGACAACTTTTTTGGTCAGATGGAATTGCTGAAAATAGTTTTGTTGTGTACATGATTATATTCCATCCGGTTTTATCATTAAAGAGTGAATCATTTGGTCAGAAAACCACGCATGTGTCAGCTGTGAGATAAACTATTGTATAACTCTTTAAAATACTCAGTTTGTAAAACAAAATTTGCATATGGTGATTTTCACACCCACACACACACACAATATTAAACTGTGATGTAAATGAAAAATTCTGGACTTAGCACTTAATGGCAGTTTGTTTGAGCAGATGCGTGTCCTAGAAGCATGGACATTTGTTTGTTTGCACAAATGGTGCTTTCAAAATAGGCTACAAGTCTTATTTGAACGCATTTTTAGTACCTTTGCTTACAGCTAGATGAGAAAATAATACAGGAGCTGTTTCAAGTACTGTGGTTCAGAAGTGGACAGTAATAAAGAAATCTCTGCATTGCAGGAGCATAATGTGGTGCAGAGATAAAATGTTATGACTTTTACCTTTATTTGCTTTTCAGGTTTGTATTCTTCTGACAAGTTTGTTCTCTCCCTGTACACAAACTTGTTTCTGCAGCAGAGAGGAGAGCAGTCAGGCAGCCCTTGAGTTGCTTCACCATCTGTTTCTCAGCTCTTTGTTCAAAATCCCTGATCAGAAGCCCATAAACTATGTTGTCTTCAGGATACAGGTGAGGATATTGAGGCCTTTTCTATTATGCCATGCTTTCTTTGTGCTTCTAGTTTGTTTGCTGTAATTATGATTGAACTAATCCTCAGCAGAGGCAGAAATAGCAGTGTACATCTGCATCAGAAAGTATAGAGGTTGCCTAAAGTCTGAATAAAAAACAAATTTATGCATACTTGTTTTAAATACCCACTAAGGTCAGTTGCATTGTTAATGAAGAAAAGGAAAACTCATTAAATTCATTATTTATGTTTATTTGTATGACCAGTTTCAAAAAAGAAGTCATGAGTGACTTGCTGTAAAGAGCTGATTTCTTAAGCTTTTTTATTTTGAAGTAGCTTATCAACTTTGGCTTTATTGATTGCCTTGCATTTTTAGAAACTTAATTAGGAAGCTAATATTTTCAGGATCTTCTTTTCAGAATTTGTCACTAATTCTAGCCCGCAATTCATTTTCTCTTCAAAATAAAATCTAACATGGGCAGCTTCTCTGGCCTGTTCTGTGCCCTGATACAATCCTTAGGCTCTTTCTGTGCTCTGCACGGTGACAACTTCTTAAGTGTCTCTGCTGCATTTTCAGCGCTGTCTATCCATAAGGGAGCATATAAGCACTGTGGACCAGTGCTCTAATTAAAAACATACAGAAAATGAAAATAAACCAAGTCATACCAGAAAGGATTCCTTGTCGGATGATCTTAAAAAGAATGGAAGTGTTCAGAGTCACAGATGATGAGAATCTATATGGAGCTCTGTCACTTGCTGTTGAATAAATAGGATTCTGTGGAAAATTTTTCTCTAATCTGTAGTAGAGTTTTGATGTCTTTACAATGCTGATTATTGAAACACGGGAAGGACAAGAATGATATCGCAATGTTTTTTTGAGAGAAAAGAGAGATCTTTTTGCTTACAGTCATACTCAATACTCATGATTGCAGAAAGATACGTTATTATTTTCAGCAATGAGATTTCTAGTTATGAACCCGCATTGCATAAGGCGTGGGACTTCAACATTTTGGCTTGTCTGGGCTGCTCAGAGTGAAGAGGAATTATCCTGGGCTGCATATGAAATATATAATATGTATAAGTAACGAAACTTATGTTTTTATGTATTTTTTTAAAATGTAAAAACAGATCAACAGAAACATAAAAGTAGTGGGATATTTGACCTTGTTTTTGTGAAATCAATGCATTGTTGTCTGGTTCAGTTGAAGTGGTTCGATTCTTAGTGAGGTCTCAAGATGCTTGTCAGAGATTTTTGATTAAATATTACTCTTCCCGTGACTCATCCTTGAAATCTGTGGCTCACAGATGTACATACTGCCAAAAAGCAATGACCTGAATGAGGTGTGATTGTGAAGCATGGGATATTTTTCTCTGTTAAGACAGGTCTCATAAAAACCTGGTAAAGAAACATCATCAACTGTGTCTTTGAGTTGAACATCTGATTAGGACACTTTATATGCACCACACTTTCCAAGCATTTCTTAATATACTCACCATCTGTAAATGGTTTTGATTTTTTTTTGCAGTGAGATTTGCTACCACTTAACTAGCTTTTATAAAAGAGCCCGTTTGAGTTATAACTTATAAAAAAAAGATTTTGTTGAGATGACTGTTTTTCAGTTCCACTATTTTGTCTTTATGAAGTATTCCTTGATGCGCATTAAATCTGGCAGTGTGTTTTTGCAGACAATGTTTTCTCAAATTGTAATCTTTGAAAACTGGCACAGTTTCCTTTCAAATTAAGCATAGTGCTATATTATTTCTCTGGGCAAAAAAGTACTGTCTGTTGTTGTTGTATACTCTTCCTTCATCCATGATTTTTCTTTATCTGAGTTCTATGTTCCTCTGAGATGCCACGAGGTAGATTGAAATGTCAGTATCAGCAATCATTGCTCCCAGCAGGCAGCACAAGTGCATGCCACGTGTAATACACATGGGGTTCAATGTGACTGACTGTGTGTGATGGGCATGAGAGGAAGAGTCAACACTGCACCTGGGACCCTGCCCCGATGGTTTGGCTGTTGATGGGCAAAGCTGCCCTTTCTATGCCAGGCTGAATGTGGCTGTGCGCTGTGAGTTGGACATGGCTAGCATAAGGAATGGTGCGGTGTGGGAGGTATATCTGTTCTGGTCTGCTTGGCTTTCATTTGAATCTAAGTCATGTTTATTATATTCTTATCCTGCGCCTTGAGAACTGAGGCATAAATTGAACTGACTATATTATCCTTCAAAATCCTGTGAGAGGAGATGTAAAATAAATGCAGGTGTCATTTGCACAGCAAGAGATAGTAGAGATGAAAAGCTGGCGTGCTTTGTACAATGCTGAATGCCATGGAAATAATCAGTTTGCCTGATAAAGTTTATAAACAAGAGAGGAAATTAAACACCAAGCAATTTGACATGATGGAGCTTTCTTGACAGGAGGTATCTGGCAAAATAAAACAGTAAACAAGTAGCATGGAAGTCTAAAGCCTGTTGAGGTGCTTATGTTTACTTTCAGGCTGCAAGTGGATGAGAAGAAACTGACAAACTGATAGAATACTGTGGTATGTGTTGTCTTGAACTGTTTAAATCTGTTCCGCTGTAGCGTTGAGTGTGCTTTGCTTTTATTTGCATATAGGCCAGTTATTTCATTAACTGACTTTGTTAAATGCCTTGAGACATCTTGTATCACTTAATGAAGTTAAACATGACAAACCATTTGTATAGCTCTATAAAGCAAGTGTAGTTAAGAAAAATATTTGCATACTGTAATTGTTTGAGAACATTAGAAAAAAGAGCATTTGGAAGAACAGACCTTGCTGGATATTGGTCCTGAATTGCAACTCTGAGGCTGAAATACTGCACAGCTTTATGAGAAGTGAAGAAAAATAGAAATATGATTGGTTTTATAGTCTTCTGCATATATAACATTCAGCTTTGTTTAATACTAATATTTTTCTGCTGCCATTTGTGGATTTGGTTGAGTGAATTCTATGAATATTAGTGACTCATGCACCTAAATCTACTTAAAATATCTAAGCTTTTATTTGCTATTCAGCTATTTAGAATAAAGTTCAGAAATCATATCCAATCAATACAGTCCAGGGTCATACCCAGGCTGGGCTGGTTCAACCTTCTGTCCTTCCAACACAGCTGAAATAAAACTTTCCAAGGTTTACCGAAGAACAAGCTAATTGACATACTTGCATTCTTAACATGCATTGCATGCATAACATCGGCAGAACATGAGCAGAGTCCTTGCACATAAAACTTACTTGATTGTGTGCTCCCTGTAGGTGAACTCTAAGCAGCTTTTTATTTTCTGTGTATGAATATAAGATGTTCTGGAGGAGCAGAATACAAGCGTATCATATAGAACTAAAAGTTCTCAGGGCATACAGAAAGCTAATTAAAGAGCATATAAAACTATCCTGAGACTATCTAATCTTACTTTGTATAGTGTTTTTGGTCATATAATTTTCTACACACAGAGTTCTCAGGAACTGGTATGGCATAGGTTGTACTTACATAAGAATACTGCGCATAACGAAACTGCCAGATCTGAGAGGGAATAGGAAATCTGCAGAATCAGAACTCCAAAATATTATCATTTTATTAAGAGATCTGTTGTCACAGTTCAATTAATGCAGAAAAGGGATAGTTGGGTGAATAATGTATCAATTTAAATATTTCTTCTTTACAGCCACAATTATGACTGAAAAAAAAATAAATGCAGTATTACATTAATGGCCCTCCAAATAGAATCTAATGGGATGGCAACTTAGAGAGATGAATTGTTTTATGACAAATTATCTAATCTTATTCAGTTCTTCAGACTGTCTCAGTTGGAAGTGTGAGGTTTTGCCTCCAGAAAGAAAATTCTGAAAAACTCAGTAACCGAGTCAATCCTCACCTCTCTCAAAGCTCACTTAGGTGAATTCACCCCAATGAGAAGAGTAATTATTTCCTCGTTAAGTTTTTCTTTAAATGTCATTAATTACTTAGGTGTTGAACACGGACCCTGATGGTCTCCTATACAGGTACATTTCTCTCAAGGAGCAGTGATTAAGCTGAAGCAAAAGTGGAAGGGTTGGGAGCTACATAGAATATACTTCGGTTAAAAAAAAGAAAAAAGAAAAAGAAACAACAACAATTTGGTGCAAGAAAATCATTGTTCTGGGAATACAGCTTTGCTAAGGTGGCTTTCTGCACAAGCTTAGTTTATATATCTAAATCTTTATTTGAAAGAGGATGGCTCTTTTTGAGAAAGCTGTGAAGAAACTAAATTACTGGGTTGATGATATGAAAAAGAAACGGTGCTGAGGACTCTTTATGTTGTTAATCTTGGAGGATTTTACCTCAGACAAGTTCCTTTCACTGTTGAGAGGACTATACCCAATAGAGCTGTTAGATAATATACAGGAATAATGCTTTCCTTCTTTGAGCTTTCTCTGACTTCTTGCCCTTGCAGAAAGTGATGTCACAAAAGTATTCTTGTAGGAAAGTTAATATTTAGCCTACAATTTTTATCATTCAGTGTATATCCTAATTAACATAAAAATTGGTATTCACAGTCTACCTAGTTGTCTTGAACTTTGTAGAGAATATTGTATTGGGAGATGCATTTCCACTATCAAGGGTAATCTCTGCACCTCAATTTTACAGCCTTACAGCTGCTCTACTGTAGTGTTTTGCAATTTGAGATGAATTACAATTCTTCACATTTCCACACTCAATTTGGTAAATTTGAACAGTGCATATGCATATTTTCCTGAAACTATAGAAAATTTCTTAAGTAACTTCAATGTCAGGCCAACTCTTAATTTAGTTTTTTACTGCCAGCTACCCATTGGCAGAGTGGCTTGTTTCAATTTGCAATTGCGATATTGTTTGCAATGTATTTTTGTGCCTTATTCCTTTACATTAGCTGCTTTTCTGCTATGGCTGAATCTTGTATCATTCCTCTGTTCTCTTCTGGAGTCTCTGTTCTTCAACAAAATTTAGAATATTATTGTATAGTATGAAGTCACCTAAAGTGATGTTCTTTTGTTCTATAATGTTACCTTTTTTTTTTTTTTACACTTGTCCTTTCATCTAGTATTGATCACCATTATAGGACCTGTTTGACCTGTTTAGGTAACTAATACTTTTCTTCTGTTAATTTCTCTTTTTTTTTTTTTTAATTTGAAGATCGTTTTGTGATTTCCTGAGGTATTTTCTAAGGCAGAGAATTTTGAATGAAATCCAACTTGCACTAGTCAACTGCTCTTCCACAAACTTATTCTGTTACTTCTTGGTTTTTGTTGTTCTCAGTTCTTTTTTACCTTCCTCTCCAGCCTGTATTCGCTAATCTACATTGTAGAGATACCTTAGACTCAGAGCTGCACTGGGATCCTGCCCTTTTGTACAGTGTTACACAATGCACTTTTTTTCTCCAGTACTGTTAAATATTTCTGTTTAAGTCGTTTCCTTTTGTGCAAACCTTGTAACCATCTTTCTCTGATAACTGAGTTGGATATTGTTCAATCATGAGAAGTCCCTCTTCCTGATTTGTCACCTGACCATGTTTGCTCTCATATATATATTGCTCTGTGTGGTTTTTATTTTTTTTCCTTCTGTCAGAATTTGATCTATTCTCATACATCAGCACAGTCCCGCAGCATCTTATTTCTGCCTCCAGGTGTGCACTTACTGAACTCAATCATGAAGTCATTGTCATTGCTGACCTCAACTGTGTAACATAGCTTTTGGTACCTTAAAAGGACTTCCAATTCCTGTGTGTCATCTAAAGCAAAATTTAAAGTAAACTTGTCCTTATGCTTAATGTTTTCTCAAACTTATTTGTTGCTAGCCCTTTTTCGGGAGTTATATAGCAAAGAGGCCACATTTGCCAAATGTCACTTCTGACCGGTATGTTGGAACCCTGGTAAATATTTGTCCAATTTACAGCTTTTCTACTGCCATAGGTAATATCAGTTTCTGGTGTGGAGATGAAACTTCTGAAATAGTCACGTGATCTCAAGCAAGTTGTTAGTCATCAGCTGAGGCACATTAACCCTACCCTACATGTATACTCCTTGCTTATTGCCAGTACAAAATAAATTAGATTTACTTAAATCACTGGGGACTAGATGTGGTAATGATCACAAGAACTTTCAACAGAAGCAGATTAATATTTCATCAGCTTTGAAGTTAAATCTGCTTTGAGAAGAGACTACACTAGATGGTCCCCATGTGTTCCTAATTTAAATTCTGCTGTGACTCCAAACAATGTATTTTCCATTTAGAAATTCACGAAGTACAGCCATCCAAGTGAACAAATAGAAACCCTTTTAAAAATTATAGGAAGTATTAAATACTGTTACCATGTTTAAATTTGTTTATTTAAATTAGATGTGTTCATTTATTCATTAGTCATTGTTCACACAAGATTCTTCTGTGCGGATTGACAGGCAGGCCACAGTCTTCTCTACTGAAGTACAGGTTATGATCTCACCTTTTGACTGATGATCCTGAATTCTACCATCTCATAGCCACTTTGTCAGAATCTGCTCCAACCTAACACTACTAAATGTGTCCTGCTACTCAGCCATAATAAAGATGGTTAATCTCAAAGGGATGTTTTCTAGTCATATCAACAGGGGATTTTTCCTATGAGTCACTAATATTGAGGCTTGCTTTATTACAGTCATTTTACCTGTGAGCAAATATATGCTGCCTGTAAACTTAACTAACTGTCTGAAGATTTTGTTTAAAATTGCTCATAACGTGCTTTTGGCAAACAGTTCTTTTCTGATGCCTTCAATATGTAGAATTTTAGAAGTAATATCTATAGCCTAGTGCATTATTTTTGGCATAAATTTGTGACGGCCATTCCCTGGACTCAATAGATTTATACAAATGGAGAAAAAAAGTGCATTATAATTGATTTAAAGAGTACGCTTCTACTAAACTTGAGCAAAACTATATACCTAATCAGTAGTAAAACCTTAGTTACTGAGATGTGGTAGCATGAAAGATTGAAACAAGCTTTTCCTAAATATACAAATATAAAATAGAGGTCTTCAAAATACAACCACGTCATGAAATTAAGGGCCCCTGAGCTGTGAAAGATTTCTCTAGTTTGGGAAGCAGCTATGCATGATAAAGATATCAGTTGCCGTGATGGTTCTTGAGCCCAGAATCTTGAAAGGATTTTACACACCTACTGTCCTAAACATCTTTGAGAATTGGATGTTTTTCAGAATATTCAATTTGTTTCCCCAGGATGAACACAAAGAAATGAACATTTTCCCTCTTATCTTTTGCAAAGAAAGGTGCTTTCTTGTTGTGGCAGTTCCTCACTGGGCATATCCTGTTTGACTGTCATGAGAAAATAAAAGATTTGGCATCTACCGGGTTGTCCCTCATTAAGAAAAAGTGACCAGCTCTGTTACGTTGTTCTATTCTTGGCAGAATTTTGAGTGGATTGAATTATGTCTTGACAGAGATGTGCTGATATGATAGGGTTTTGGAATGAATTCCATCCATGGTAAATAATTCCTGTTAGGCTACTGTAGTGGAAGCTACTATTTTCACAAGCTTAGCATTAGTGACTAAAAAGCTATAGACAGATCTATACAAACTGCAGTTTCAGGGGGACACTGTGTTATTGACTGACATTTAGGATTTTGCCCTAGAATATTATTTTAAATAATGATGCTCAAAACTGAAATGAGAAGTATTGAATTAGGATTAGCTGAAATCCTTTCAGTGATTATTCTGTCACTCAAGTGGATATTGCCTGATCTACGATTCAGTGCATAGGTGAGGTAAGCACGAATTTTGGAGATAGAAAGTATTTGAAAGTTAGTGCAGAAAGACATGTATTTCTAAAATCACATCCATATTACAATATGAAATAATTAAACCAGAGATTAAAAAGAATTAAAAATAAGTCTTTCTAATTTCTTTTTAATCTTGTTTTTGCAATCACCTGGGAAGAGGACTAATGCCATGTAGGAGAAAAGCACTTGAAAATAGGATGATGATCTTGGTTTACAGAAAATGATGCAGCAGAGACAAAATTGCATTAAATTCAATATTTTATGAGTGACAGTATGCAATACAAGCAAACACCTAATCTGATAAAATCTCATTTGAAGACTGAGCAAATTATTTGATGATTGGTGGTACCATATCTTTCTTTAAGAAAGGATAACAGTGCAATTTGAGATGGAGAGCTAAGAAAATTTAACCATAGCATAAATTGTCTAGAATAATTCTTGTGACTATTGATATTATTTAAAATGGGAAGCCAGGATTATATTTATTGCTTCTACTTTTAAAGCAACCTCTCAAGTTAGTTGTGAAGGTTCTGTGATTTTTATCTGTAGATTTTAGCAACATTAAAATTTTGACATGTTTAAGGAGGAGATAGAATAGTAGATATAGAAGTGATAGAAGATTACACATTTTGTCCAGCAGTAACTGGGAAAGGTTCTGTAAATTCAATTTTTTAATTTATATTTCATATAAATGGTTTATCTGAAATGCTGCGTTTTCTGTCCCCTATGTAAGCTAGTGCCTCAGGCTTCATTGGAGAGGCAGAAAACTCATCTTGTAAAGCTTGTGCTGTGCATTTCCCATCCCAAATTTTCTCAGTGTATAACAAGTGAGCATGAAAAATATTCTCCAAGAACTTATGTGATTAAATTTGTACCAGTCCAGAAAGCCGTAAACTGTATGTGAATGAAGTCTC
Source organism: Bambusicola thoracicus (assembly GCA_002909625.1). Taxonomy (NCBI): domain Eukaryota; kingdom Metazoa; phylum Chordata; class Aves; order Galliformes; family Phasianidae; genus Bambusicola; species Bambusicola thoracicus. The sequence continues at coordinate 13,806 of PPHD01002958.1, forward strand.
TGCTTTACATCTTCTACACTTGATCCCATTATGTGCATAACAAATAACTAAATATGTACCAGCCTGTAATGCTCAATAGATGCTGTTGTAGCATCAATCTATTTATGCTGTTTTTGTCATCTGCGGAAGATACGTATTTGAATTCAGTCTCACGCGGGCAAAAAATTTCTGAGTCAGCTGGAATATTTTAGGATACTGGAACTGTGGTGTTCATATAACCAAAGAAAAACAGTAGTTAACTTACAGGGAGCAAAAGGAGGGGAAATGTTTTCAAAAGTCTCTACAAAACTATGTCTGAAAAGAAAAGTAAAAATGAACATCTTTTCTCAGACGTTATAATTTTTTATTGTTGTAATTATAACAAATAATCTTATGTGGAATACTTGGAGATTATCCTGCCCTTGGTGATTCTTCCAGAGACGTTGTTACTAGAATAAAAGCCCCATGATGTTTGGTCAGTAAAACAAAGCTGCAAAAGGCCATGTAGTTTCCAGCTTAGGAAAACTGTAACGATAAATCAGAAAAGGATAGAAGAAGCGTTAGTAGCAAAACAGTCTTGAGAAAATATGTAGTAATTTTCTTTTAATTTCTTTAGTCTTTCCAATTCTTAAATGACATCTGTAAGTCACAGTGTTAATATTCAAGAGATATTTCTGAAACCGTTTTCATTTTGAGTAGTAATTTGTGAGACAGCTTCATAGAAAATCAAGGTAAGGATGAACATAAGTCAGACCAATGCAGAAGTTATAGCATAAAAATATATATACATTTTTTTTTCTGGAATGGATGTTTGACTTTTTGGAAGAGATTGGCACTGTTCTTCAAGAGAATAGTAAATGAAATCTGTGAAGACAAATTGTTCTGAGAGTTGATAGATGCAGTACCACTAGGAAAGACAGAACATGTTTCTGCCAGGCATGTTTGGGAATAGGGACTTGAATATTTTCATTAATCTTGTCATAGCTTGTTGCTGCTAACCTCCACAACAAAGACAGATTTTGATTTGTAGCAGTGAATGAACACGAAGTCAAAGACTTCCCAGTGCAGCCTTTTGACAATCTACCTTTTCCATATTCAATTATTTTATATAGTTTTCATTCTTACTAAAATTAAGTAATTCATTTCGTAATGGAATTGGAGTAACTTCTAAAAAAATAATTTAAAAAGCTGTACATACTACTTCCAAATCAATCTAAATTAAATCAGATTGTTTTCTATTTCTGAGGTTGAGAAGTAACCCTGGTTAATACTTGGGTTATTCAATAATGAGGTCCACAGGCACTGTAGAGATGTGTTCTATATTACGAAGGTCAAAATGCTAGTTCTTCAAAACTAATAAGTCTCTATTGAAGTTTCCTTATTATTTCAGATTTCTACGAGTGTATCTCACCTTATGCACTTTGCATTTACACTGAAATCATTTCTTATCTGCTGGCATCATCATGGAGAAAAAGTAAAAGCAAGATAAGACCTAGGTACAGATATTGATCAGGAACTATTGACAATCATTCTGAAAGTATGTGGTAGGGTAGCAATTCAGAAACAGTTCTTGCTAGCTGCAGAAAACTGTAGTAATGGCAGCAAATGACTTAGCAGACATACCACGTGTTGCGTCGATGTTCGTGGTTCCAGAAAGCTTTTGCTTGGAAGGTGGTCTCAGAAATAACTCTTTCTTTTGTATGACTGGTTTTGTGTCACGTCTACTTCATACTGAGCAGCATAAAATTACACTGAAGAGAACCATTATGAGTTCTATCTTATTTTTGAGTGTAACATCCATTTATTTATCTGTAGGCAACTGTTCATTGCAGCGAACAAATTCTGTTCATAAGCAAGGGGAAAAAAACTCTTAAGACTTTCTCTTCAGCATCAGGAAGAGAAATGTTTTCAAAATAGCTTTAAACAGGAGTTACAAGTGTCTTCAGCTGTTGGCTCCCTATTGCTTTCCAGACAGCTTTTTCTCACTGTCTGGAACTTGAGCTGCATATGTTGCTGTGGGGATTCTCTTTTCCTCATTGGTTTTCAGCAGTCCAGGATTAAACATATCTGATTGCCTAGTATGTATCCATTAAGCTAGTAATTAATAGTTGCTGAAATAGTTTCCTTCAGTGAATGAGAATCTGACAATTTTCTGGTGACTTTTGTTTTAAAAGCTTAAATTGATTGTTAAGCTCTTAAATTAAGAGTTTCATCCTGAATCACCAAACACAGTGACATTTTTTTGTCGTGACCTCAAGGGCAAAGGCATGGTACAATGAAGGCACAATTCCTTATCTGCATGTCTGACATACGGGTAAGAATTCAACTAAAAAGCAGGACAGAATTGCGGCACGAGAATCATGCTTTGCCCGCTTCAGCTGGGAATTGGAGTTGTTTGGCACTATGGGACTATTTAGGATCTCTGCCTGAAGTGGAATGAGTGATAACTGCTGGAGAAAAATGGGCTCAGGTTTGTACAAATCATGAAAGCTCAGTTTTCAAAAAGGCACTTAATAATGCTTACAAGTATACATATTTAGACGCATACATTTAAATATATACACTTAATATAGTAAAATTAATGGGAACACTTAAAACCTTAATTAGCAGCAGATGTCTAGGTAGTGCAGAACAGAACTAACAGGAAGAAAAGAGAAGGGAAGAGTAAGAAAACCCACTTTTTTTTAATGTATGTATGTTTTCTAAATGAAGGTGAGCAGCATTTTAAATGGACTGGTCATAGAGTAGGTGAAACACAAATAGGAATAGGCTTAATGCAGAAATGTTGAAGAGGTATGCAAATAAGGATTGTTCTTGTTCACAGGACAAATTAAGTAAAAACTAATTTGAATTAAATAAAAACGTAGAGTTTTTTGCTATATCTTCCTTTTTTTAAGATGAATAAAACGGATGCTATTGGGCTACTAAGTGTTAAGATTTGTTCCTAATGACTTACTTGACGAGCATGAAAAACTGAAATGTAAACAAAGATGTTTGATTTGGGAATTTCATTTGGATTATTTGTTTGAGCTAGCAGTAGTACTGGAGAAGCAATCTCTTTATAAGCATACAGGTGATGGATCTGAAATGACCCATCACAAAAGATCCTGAAAAAACATAGAAGGAGGACTGGGATGTCCATCAGTGAACAGGTCAACAAAAAGGAGAAATGGAGCAGTAGTTCTATAGTTCTGCTTGTGAAAGATGTGATTATTTGCCTTATGACTCTGTTTTAACTGCTGTGGTCTCCGTTGGAGTCACAACTGCTAGTTTGGGAACAGCTGAAGTAGAGTGAAGAGTTAGCCAGGAGGTGTGGAAATGAAGCTTGACAGCAGGCAGAGATGCCTTCCAGCAGAGACAATTCCCTATACTGCTTTGATCTACTGGGTCTCTGTAGCAAGGAAGGTATTCTCTGTTGGTGTTCTTTAATACATGTCAAAAAAAATAAAAGCTGTACAGAGGTACACTGCCAATCTGTTATTAGCCTGTATTTGAGATTATTTAAGGTAAAAGTATACAGTAGCTCTTCCACCACCCACGTTACATTCTGTCTGGAATCTTAAAACAACTTAGATTTTTGGTTTTGTCCACATTTGTTTCTCATTGTCTGATTATGGTTAAAATTACTTATCACTCAGTCCAGATTTTCTCCTAATAAGAGTAAGCTTATTGCAGTCAAAGTAAGACTTCAGATGTTGAACTACCCTGTAGTAATGATTTCTGTTGTTACACAGTAGTAAGCCGTAAGCCTTTGATGTATGATGCTTAATGAGTTACTGGTACAACAGCTGAAGATCATGCTTGTGCTGAGGAGGAAAATAAAGCTTCATTTGAAGGAGTATAAGTAGTGATGAGGATTCTCTGTTAGTTCTCTATAGAAGGAAGGAATAGTGCACAATCTACTTGGTTATTTTTGGAAGTTATTTATCTCTGTGGGTGTCAGGCAGCTTCGTGGTAAGGAAAATATGCAGTGATTGACTGGAGTGCTGCATCCCCTGCTCAGACTATTGCAGAGGGCATGGCTGATGTCAGAGCCACCCTCAGCTCTGCCTCTGCTTCCGTTACAGAGCAACCAAATCTTTATTATTAATTACTTGTTTGTGATGTGTTTGTACAAACTGTGAACTGCACGGAGCTCTGTTATAGATGAATACACAAGAAGACAGTATTTTATTTCTTCAGTCATTTGCAAATTAAAATCATTTTGAGTTATTAATGAATGTTAACTGAGTGGTAAGCGTGCTTGCATCTCTAATAAGATGACAAATGTCCATACTTTTAGGACCAGCTGTTTTAGCAGGAAATCATGTAAAGATTCATGACCATTTGGGATGGCCTGTGTAGTTTGAAACAGATCTGAATGAATGAGGAAAATCCCGTTTTGTGGATTTAGTATCTTACAACCAACTCTTGATCATAAAACTTATTTGTATGTTTGACTACCCAGGCTTGCGTAAAAAGGGGGTATCTCAAAGTTTGTTTTAACAATAAAATAAAGGAATCTGGGTGGAAATGTAGAAAGGTGGAGTGACAATAAGCTACATTTGAAAGAAAATTAAGTTTGAAAATTACTGAAGAGGTGGGCTGTTCGAGAGCAGAGAAAGCATGTTAGAAGATTTTATGAAAAGCCATGTAAGAATGAAGTAACATGGAGTTAATTGCAGGTTACTTTATTCATCTGAAAGATCTGAACTGACTTCATTTCACTATATTCAGTTGTTCAGAAGTTTGTGTATGCTGATTAGTGACCTAGTAATTCCGCTTTTAGGAAGTACTTTACTATATATCAGTTCACTGTAATTTTTAACAAGTTTCAACTACTGTCTAGTGAGTACTGTCTTGTGATTATCTCTCTCTCTTAGAAGGCTGGACTACGACCGATTGCCATAGAAAATACTGTGCCACAGATAAGTGTTTAATTATTATATAGAATCATTTAGAATCCTGGATGAAAGACACACGAAGAGAAGAATGGCAACCTGTAGAATGCCATTTATTTGCAGTAATTGATATATTCAATGCAGTCACCAAATTTTATGAAACACTCAATAAGTAGCAAATCATACTTATTTGCAGTCACAAAGCTTACTCTTCCTTTCTTGCTACAGCAGCTGTGTTTCATTTCCTCCACAAAGGGAGAGGGGAATGGTTTCCTGAAACAGCAAAAGGGTCAGGCCATGTCAGAGTAGCTTTCTCATGCAGACTTATGTGTGGAGCATCAGAAGTATGCAAAACGTTGCCCATGAGACTCCTTTTTGATCACTTCATGTTTCCTTGCACTTATTTGGAGAAGACTAATTTAATCCAATGGGATAAAAGTAAATATTAGAAGTAACAGAGATATTACAAGATCACAGTCAACTTGTCTTTCTGTCTTTGAACAGTAGGCTGCCCATATGCATGATATTGCAAGAGGCAAACAGCCCTAACCTGAAGTGGAGCTTAAAAGAGAAGACGTTTAATCCTTTCGTAAACCTACAATGATAAAATATTTTGGAATTAGAAAACATACCATTTGCTTTAATAAATTTGTATAGGAAATTCCTTAGCTATATACTTACTTATCTTTTTAGCATTCCAGATTCTAGATTTCGTTCATTCAGTTTCTTTATTTCCATTTGGAAGGTCTTGCTGTATTTTACTCTCTGATCATAATAAAGAGGATGCATAAGCTCTTTTTAATTATGAAATAAATCCAAGATAGCAATAAAGTCTAATAGTTTGGTACTCTGAGTTGATAAATTGCTATCTACAGTCTTTATATCAACTATTTACTATTGCAGTCTAGGATTTTATGAGCAGAGCTATGCACATGGTAAGATCTCTAACATGGCTTATTTAAATCAAGAAAATGGTAATGATAAAAACACACCCAAATGCTAGATTAGTCAATTTGTCATAGCTGAACAGTTAAGGCTCCTAATGGGTTTTGTGAACTGAATACCTTCTCATCTAAATGAAGTTTTCTGGGATTTATCTGTCTTTAATGCTGTTAAAGATTTGTAGATGTTGATATCAAATTTAGGTGATATGTTGAAATGTATTCAAATGTTATGGTGTTGTTATTGGCTTTTATGAAATGTTATCAAAATAGATCCACAAAGTAATGAATACTTACCATTTCAAAATATGCAAATAGTTAGAGGAGATTTTTCACCTTTGCCTTTTTTTCAAATGATAGATGACTGAGGTTATCATGAGTGCAGAAAAACGGTAATGTACAGTAATTAGTGAAACAAGGTGAGAATAAATACTAAACAGGAAATAAATGTACTCTTATTTCATCTGAAATACTATATTCATGGAGTAGTTAATTGCTATGCTAAATACTTTTGAATTGAATTAAATGTGTTTGATTAAGTTAGCTGAGCAACTTAGAAATATAAAACAAAGGATCACTTTCTGGGCAGTGGAGTAGCAAGTCCTTCATTCTGTTATCCCCCTCAACCAAACATAACAGGCAAACCAGGCCTTTAACTACCCTCTTGGCTCAGGACTACTAAGCGTACAAAGTGGCTTAGAAATCATAGAATGATAAATGGCTTGGGTTAGAAGGGACTTTAAAAGTCATCTAGGTACAACCTTTGTGTTGTGGCCCCAGTTGCCTCCAGGAATGGGGCATCCACACCTTCTTTGGGCAGCCTGTGCTCACAGAGTAAAAACCATCCATCTAGCATCTAATCTAAATCTCCCCTCTTTTACTTTTAATCTATTCCCCCTTGTCCTATCATTATCTTCCTGTGTAAAAAGATCGTCTCTGTTCCCTTGAACCATTTTAGAGTGGCTTGAAGGATTGGTTTGGGTGCTGTGATTTGCTTTTTTGAATCCTAAACAGACTGTTTTCATCATAAAATTATAATAGCTTAAATGTTTACGATTTTCACTCGCCCCAGACACAATGTGATGCTGGATTTTGACCCCAAAATAGCCAATTTACACCCATGATGAATTGATATTCACAAATGGCTGTGCTGACTGCAGGGCCTGAATCATAACGCAAGGCTGAAAAATTGATGTGCTGTCAATTTTTTTGAAATACATCTTCAAATGAAATGCTTTGGAAGAAACTTTCATTAGTATATATTGGTGGTGAGGCATGCCGCTGCATAATGAGGATTAAATACTAAGTAAGAAAGTGCTAGACCTGTACAGTGAGTATTCTTCAAGGAATTTTTCCCCAAATCAGTCAAGTCAATCAGTTTTCACCCATGACTTGAATACAGTCTGATCCAGCCACAGAACTATTTGCTCGTAAGAAATAAACTTCTGCCTTGTGCCAAGGTTTAATGTTTGAGACTCCAGTCAGTACCAGCTAGCTGAAACAGAAATGTGAACTAAAACCACTCTCTGTAATGGGTCAGAGCCTTTTCTCTCCTAATACCATTAGAATGATAACTCAAGGGTGCTTTCAGTTAATGAGGTTATTATGCTATCCTGGATTTGACCTTGGAGTTTATTACTCACTTAACAAGAAATGAGAAGCTGAGATATGTCTTTGTTGCTGGACACATCTTGAAAAATTTGAGTATAAGAGCCAATCAAAGCAAAAAGATTATGGTGGTGAACTGAAGCATATAAATTTGCATATTAATAGTATTGCTCAGAAAAAAACTGCACAGTGGTCATGCAAATCTTTTAACTTTGGCTAATAATGGCTGTCTATCAACTGCAGTGCGAGGATCCACAGGCTACATTCTCACTGAGAAGCACTGGTGTAGCAAATTTGCAAATAGCAAAAACAATTATAGTGCAAAGAAACACATAAGAAAACTTCACTGCATAACTAAGCTCTCATTTGCTGAATATGTCCTTTAATGTTATATTTTAAACACCCTTCCTTCCTTTTAATGATAGCATTTTTGACTATACAGAAAAAAACGTTAGGGTTATAAATAAAGTCTTTATCATTAGATGTAAGGGGTCAGAAGTTTCTCTTGGTGGCATGTGGTGGCTCAGTTGCCCTGGCTATACGGTTTGTCTTCTGTGGAGAATATAGAAGTCTATATTTTCTAAAACTCTAAGGAGAATAAGGAGCAGGTGGAGCAACAGACAAATTAAGCTTTGGGAAACAAAAGACATAATCGGATGCTTTTTATTACTTCTGTTTGTGAAATGGTGTAAATGATTTTGATATATTTTTACTTAGGGAAAACAGTTTTTGTGCTTAAAATGCCTTCTACTTACTGAATAGGATTGGTTTGCAGTACTCTTCAATAGAGAGCTTTTATTTAATACTATGAACTTTGTTACTACATTATGGTATTATAAACTGGTTAAATATATTTTCATAGACAACATTAGTTATAGGTATAAACTCCACTCCATCGTCTAGTCCTGACTCTTAGACAACCTGGTAAGGGGATGCCTTACCCGAAGATGGTACTGAGATGATATATGGGAGGGACTCTGAGAAGCAGAATAGGAAAGATCAGGGCCTGAAAAATGTGCCTGCTGTTACTTCCTATGGTTGTCTTTTGTCCTACCAGGTGGCTGAACTTCTCATCTTCAGGAATTCTCTTCATATTTGAAATGGTAGTGGGTCAAAACTAGTACAGGGCTGGATTAACTACATTTTTTTCCTCTTTTTTTTTTCCTCACCTTTGAGTACCCTGGGCTCAGTGCCCTTGTCCTTCATATACTCATAACTATACTGGGAGCATTTGTTTTCTTTGTCTTTCTGTAATGTAACCAGCACCAATAAAATCTAATTTGTGAGAAAAGGAAAGCAGACTTTTCCTTTCTCACAACTGTGCCTCCTTTAATCTACATTCAAATCTAGCTTTTAACAGTATTTCTTAGTGACGTACGTGAGCAAGAGAGTTCTGGTACAGTATATAAAAATGTGAACAGTAAAAAGGAAATCCAATTGAAAGTCACTTGTGTGCTCTACTGTTCTAACCTCTTGTATTTAAAGAAGATAAAATGAGCGTTAGTCGTTCACGTGGGATTTTAGTCATCCATTATTCAGTTAAAACATTTTGGCAGTACCATAATTAAGCTTCAGTTTTGCTTTAGTATTGTTTTTCCAGCATTTTGAAAAGTTATTTAATATTATGATTATGTCCAGTAATTTGACACTAAATAAATATTTCATATATTCCAATAAAATTATATATATTCGTGAGACTCAGGGAAAGATTTAAACATAACATTATTTTTTATCTTGATCATGTAGAACTGGTTCTAAGTGAGTATATGGATAAAATTAAAAAGGCAGATAAATTTCCTGCTCTTTTACTTTGACTAGATTAGACATATTGGTTTGTAATTGACCAATTGCAAACAAAATAATTACAGTTGAACAAGTGTTTTTAATTTTCATGTAGTGTAGCTTTTACTTCGGTGTGATTTTTTTTTTTCTCGAGGTTTGTAAAAAATAATCTTTGATAATAGTGAATAATAGTACTTCTTAAAATAAACAAATAGATAAATAGAAATAGGAAAAGAAACATTTTCTAATTACCTGAAAAGCATGTAGGTCATCGTGAAAGTAATGCCTCCGATTTATTTCAATGCAAACTGACAGAAACAAAGAGCACAGTAACACTGTTTAATAGAAGAAATTCTGAGCTAAAAAATCTGATTTTTCAGCACAGTCACCACCATTAGCTGTTTTGCCTGCAATGAACAATAGCCTACATGCTGTGCTCATGAAAATCTGAATCAGTAGAGTGTGACCTGCTGTTTTAATTACATGATTTTTATTCTCATTTTCATTTGATAATGATATTTTAGGTATTTCTGAATTGTTTTATGAGATTAGACAAAAGGCAGAATTAATTCAAAAACAATCAGAAGTAAAATACCTTGTAAGTTAAAGAACAGTTTAAAAAACTTTTCAGATGTGTAGATCTTTTCAATCTCTAGAGGCTCAGGTTGCCAAGGCCATATCATCTTTTGAGTTTTTTGAATGTCTTGATCTATACTTCCCAGAAACCAAATCACTGGGCTTTTGCAACGTCTGTATTGAGTAACTGCCCTCAGGAGAATACTCAGATATGCAAGTCTGCCTAGTAGGAAAACAAGGTTTCTGGCACGTTTTATCAAATTTGGTAGATGGGTCTGTATGGTCAAAAAGACTAATACCGACCTCCCACTGAGTAAATTCTCAGTTCAAAAGATTTGTTCTCTCAGATGGCAAATCTTAGCTGTCTATCTCTTGTATCAAAATGTTATCAAGTTGTCCTTTAAAGTGTTAGATTATTTCCTTTAATTAAAAAATAATTTAGAAGTATAAATATTTGAAAAAAAATCTGAAATATTGGACATCTCTTAAAATAAAAATTTCACTTTATTCCTTACATCCTTTCTGTTAAGCTGTACAGTATTTTGGGAATCACTTTATAATTTTTGAAGTTGAGTGTGAATGTATTTCCACGGCTCATATATAAGTAGAAAAAGATTACTGTACTGTTGGCACTATAACTGCGGTACAACTTTTATTGTGAGACAACATGAGTTTGAAAACAAGTAAAGGGTTTTTGTAAGAGTAAAAATCTTGTTTCAGTTTCTGATATTGATTATTATCTGCAATTTGGCAGCAAAGGAACAAATATAGTCCAAGCCTACATTAGCAACCCTACAAATGACTAACTTGGACAGCAATAAATGCTCTATGAACAATTGATTTTCACACATCTTCTTAGGTGTTAGGATTATGGAAAACTCCACGTTAGCTGCTGAAGAAAGATTTTTCTTGAGGAAGAAAGGGAAGAGATAAAAATAATGAATGGAAAGACAAGCCCATAAAGAAAGAAGACAGAACAGCAACTGTCTTAATGTAGACCTTAGCCAAACCTGGGGAAAGGAGTTGTGGTGGTGTGATGTTCTCCATCAAATTGTTGGTCAGATTTAGGCTACTGAAATATCTGTAATGAATTTGATGCCCTGGAAGCTAAAGAAACAGTGGGAGGAGCAGAAAGGCTGCAATACACTTACTTTAGTCTATTCTCATCAATTCCACATCATAATTCATTACTGAAGTTCCTTTTTTAAGGACTTTTAATGATTGTATGAGAATTGTACATTCCCTCATTACTCTCTACATCTAAGCCTAATTTTCAGCATTCTGATTTGTCCATCAGCTTGTAGTGCTCTCATTAGCAGATCCAAGGCAGAGACAGTCAAGTTGCTTTCTTTTCCCAGTTGTTTCAGTATGAAACTTTTGCTGACTACAGAAAAGAATTTTATTTAACCAGATTATTTCTGCTCATGGCAATGCAGGTATCAGACTTGTATGTGAAGTATTTACTGCTGTCATATTGATGGCTGCTAGGAACATATGATATTTGTTTTCAGAACTGCTTATCTCTTGGCATGTTTCTGTTCTTTATCTTACTTACTCAGTAAGTTAAACATGTATGATTCATCGCTGTAAACAGGTACTATATTACGGTATTCCTGTCCATCTCTGTAGTACAATAAAATCGAAGTAAAGAATGAACAGACATCTGTTATCCTCTAATGTCTTGCAATTTGAATTACAGTTTATTATTTGTAATGCCAAATTTTTTATTTACCAGCATGCACTTCTGACACTTACACCCGAAGTCCTCAATTATATCACAGCATGTTTTAAAAGTAAACAAACTATAATTTTATATGTTTGTGATCTAAGAATCTCCATACATTTTGTAATATTAATACATAAAGCTGGACTTCCTATGTCTTTGTTCTTCAGCACTACGCTTGTTAACATTTTGATTTTGGTGTACAGTACAGAAAGCCATACAGAAAAAGGAAGTTAATCTAAAGAACAGAAAAGCAAAATGCAATATTTTCTCTATATTCTTCAGATGATGTTTCTGGAAGCTTCCAGGTACTTACTGCCTGCTATTCTCCCAGTTTTCTCCCTGAAATTCCATTTCAAACGAAGTATTTGTAAGCTAAAAATGTGCTAGAGATCCTGGCTAGTAAAAGGAAAGAGAATGTTAAAATTGATTTCTCCATTTACTTTGTGGGTTTTTTTTTAAGAGATCTATGCATTTTGATCAGTCTGCCAGCAATTTCCAGCAGCTATGTACATGAAGTACATTTATCTATAACACTTATCTCTAATTGACAATAGTGCCCAATTAATTATAAGATCAAGCCTTGATTGTGAATATAGAAGATACATGCTTCTGAAACTGTAATGTACTTTTCATTAATTTATGCTATCAAAAATATAAGATTATTTTTCACATGCAAGTTTCAACCCCTAACTTCATATTTACTTCTCTCCCAGGTCGATGGAAGGTCAGTGGTTATTGGCTCCGTGAAAAAATTTCACTTAGCAAAAAAGAATACACTGGAGACAATGTAAGTTTTGTTAACAGATATAGAATCGTAGAATGGCTTGGGTTGGAAGGGACCTCAAGGATCAATCATATTCCAGTTATCATATCACCTGCTCTGTTGTTTCATCAGAACAATCTTTTTCTTAAGTGTTTGTTATATTTTTACTGGCTGAATTATAGAAATACATATCCAATCTTTGAAAACATTTCTTCTTACCCCGGTTCTTGTGATAACAAATATTTACCCTTTCACAAACACTGCTGGTAACGCGGTGCCAATAATTGTTAGGCTTTATAATTAGATTGGTGCTCTGGTTTTAGATAAAACATCCAGTTTCCCACTTAGTGTAAGGATTGTGGAAAAAAAAAAAAAATCAGGTCACCAGTGTGACTGTTTCATAAATAAATTATAAATTTAAGACCCTCTTGTTAAATAACAACTTGGAAAATGATGCTTTTTCTAATGAATAATTTCATTACCGCTCAGCGTTTTTCTGAGGAAGGCTGAAAATGCGGATAGGTCGTGTGAGAGAAAGGAATAGAAAATGACCAGAGATACACCGTTAAAGATGACTTTTCTTCTTGCAGAGCGAAAAATAACCATTGACCTTTCATTGACCTGGGAGGGAAGTTAATATAAAGTTGCAGGTTGAAACCACAGCAATTATTTTGAGAGAACAGCTAAGTAAGAGAAGGGGAAATGATTCATAGTACTTTCTCTGGCTCAAAGACTGTATTATGAAATCGTAAAGAAACCAAACAGAGAGGCAGGAAAGTGTGCATTTGTAGTGAGATTACATGTAGGTGCTAATGGATTATGGACTGTATGTAAAACTCATACTTAAAGCTTATATGTTAAATGCCTTTTTCAGTTGGAGGATGAGAGATCTCCTCATAAGTAAGGAGGACATTTGCAAATGATGGGTGGGAAGGCAATGTTACAGAATGAGCAGGTTAGGGAGGAGTCTGTAGCAGGAATGCGTTTAGGACTGTGAGGTATTTAGGAGCTGACAAACAAGTGTAATCATGCTAGGAAAAGCAAACTGTCTATGAGGGCTGGACTTCAGTGGACTTCATCAAGGTCTGAGTCAGAATCAGAGTTCCCTGAAAAATTACCTTGAAAATGGGAGAAATAATTTCTCTGACCCTATGCTAAAGGCAAGTTTGGTAGTCACAATTATTCTCTCAATTTGTACTAGCTCATAGCAGGGTTTATTTATTTTATTTTATTTTTTGCGAATGTGTTTCTGCTTGTTAAACTTGAGAATTGTTTTTCCCTTAGATACATAATAGCTTTCCCAAGGGCTAAAGTACAAATCTAAATTGGATGCATACTCTCTACTCATCAAGAAATTTTGGCAAGAGGCCGCTGGGGAGTTGTCCACAGTTAGTGGAATTGCTGCATTTTAGATTCCACATTAATACTTTCTGGGTATATTTCCTATTGGGAAGTCTTCACTGCTTGAGAAACCACATAATTTTGACAGAAATACATTTTGCTTTCATTCTCAATGAATAATCAGCAGGCTTTTCCTGTCCCTTGTGTGACATCTCATAATATAATGATGATTTTCTTTGAATGATTTTCCTAGAATTGTAGGGAAAAAAAAAAAGGGAGAAGTCTAATTAAGAAAAATGTGTCATGGAGAAAATATTGGCATATACTTAAAATTTCTGGTTTTACGTAAGATAATTTGACTTTTCTTTTTTAAGATGAAATCATTTTTATTTCGTAACTTGAACATAATCCAGTGATACGATGTAGTTGTGGAATGATCTTCTTCAAAGAATTCATGTACAATAACTATTTTAATTAGTTGTATGTATTTTTTGTTTTGCTTTTGCAAAATTATGCTTCATTTTTATACTGTGTTTAAATAAAATCTGACATCTGATATCTGTAGGCTGTAAAGAGGTTTAACTTGCAGCTTATTTATTCTGTAATGCACTATGAACCCAAACAAAGGCCTATAAAACAATAAACATTTGGAAGAGGTATTCTGTGTTGTTAGTAGCTGTTAGCATTTGTTGTAGATCAATTTTAAGGGAAAAAATATAGCCTTATAATGGCTTATAATAAAATAAATGGAGGTAAGCAAATGATTCAGAAGAAGGAACTGCACTAGATGCCTCAGATTTAAAAGAGCTGTATACTTTATTAAAAACTGATAAAATAGGGAAACAACAACGAGGCTGGAAATCAAACTAGCTTTAATCCTGTTAAACTTGTATCTGAAAGGCAGGAGGTTCTCATTGCTCTGAAAATGGTGACATGAAGAGAGGGTGGTGATTTGTATCCCCAGCAAACAAAGGTGCTCTGCTCTGAGAAGCAGTTAAGGAAAAGCAGTGTGCCAAAAAAAAAGTAAGTACTGATAAAAAAAATACAAATAAGTCAAGGTGAAAAACTCAAGGCCCCGTACATCTCATGGGAATTTCAATGACAACAGAAATGCCATTATCTTTACAAGGTCTGTGTGCTAAATCAATTAACAGTGCCATTCATAACATCACTACAGTTTTCTTTATGAATTCTGCCTCTTTTTGTTCAGTTAGTTTGCTATGGTATTATCATAAGGCAAAACAATGGGTTTAAATAACATTATTATGAACTGCTTCTGGAATCAGAGTTACCAATAGTTTCATTTTACTGAAACCCAAATATAGCATCACTGTTGTTTCCTGCTCCTGTATCTGATGTGAAGTTCTCAAGTCAGAATTATTTATATATTTATGTACTATAACCTATCTGGTATTTGATTGTTTAGTTTGGACTAAACTGAGTTTTCACAGAGATCACATTATATTTATTGAATTTGAAAAGATCTGGTTATAAAACTATAAAGCAGTAATTCTTTTTCTCAGTTTTCGCCAAACTTGAGAAGAAAAGTGCAGAAGGCCTCAGAAGTTTCCCCACTTCTGTCCTGATCTCAGAATTGCAGCAGATAAAAAATGTTTTGGATGTAAATGTATATTTTATGATAGAAATACTTTTCTTGTTTTGTTGCAGCACGTAACTATTGAAATGAAACATCAGGTTACAGGAAAAGCAGTGCTTTATTTGTTGCTTTGTTTCTGTGGGCTTTTCCTTTTTTTTTTTCAGAACAACTATGAAGGCAGGACTACTTACACATACACTTTCATCAGATTACTTGTTTAGTTTTGTGTGAAAGTAGCCCTAATAGATAAAGGGAAGATACAAAGACCTTAAACTTGAGGACTGAAAATACTCCCCGGTTTTCCTGAAGGACAGAACATCTCCATTAACTTTCTATCTATTTTTTCTCAAGGCTTCGAAGCCAAATTTATTTGTCATAATTATCTGCAATGTTTTTTTGGGAACGCATAGCAAATGCAAACTTGTTGCTGTGTTATCACTTTTGCTACCAGTATTTCTACTGATAGGCATTTTCAGGAAGTACATCACAATGATTTTTCTATTTGCGTTCTTTCATATGTGTAAGATACTGGAAAGAAACCAACGCTCTCTGCCATATACTGTGTTGTACTCATGATGCTTTAGCACATCTGCAGTCAAAACTTTGGTAATTTCATAATGAGCAGACTTTACTATTTTGCAGCTCCAAGCAAAAGAGAGAGAGAGAAGTGAGGGAAAGGAGGTATAAAAAACAGAAATTGCATCTCCACACCCAGTGGTGAGTATGTTTGTGCATTTCTGCTTTGGGCTCACAGCTGCCTTTTCCCCTTCTATTTCATCTACGACCTAACACTGAATTTTCTATCTTTCTCTACTGAGAAAACTTGATTGCTTTGGCTTGAATTTTAAGGACTTAGATGGAGTCATGAACTTCATGATGTTGGACTGATAATAGCTTGTAGTCTGTAGAGGCTGAGAAAGGGGTAGGAGTAGTATGAACCCTTAGTACTGGCATTAAGCATGGATAGTGGAATTGTTAGGATAGATTTTATTTTTCCATGATACTGCATGGAAGAGTTATTACAGAAATGCAGACTAGATAAATATGCTTTTTCACCTGATGGATTAAGTAAGCTATAGTCACAACAGCTTTCCATTAGAGTTAGGACTGAGGAAAAAATATCTTCCTTCAAATTCTTATAAGATATTTCTTAGGACCATATATCTCACAAAGAGCAAAAAATCTTCAGCATAATGGACTTCATTAAAATGTAAAT
Source organism: Bambusicola thoracicus (assembly GCA_002909625.1). Classification (NCBI taxonomy): domain Eukaryota; kingdom Metazoa; phylum Chordata; class Aves; order Galliformes; family Phasianidae; genus Bambusicola; species Bambusicola thoracicus. Next base: position 30,215 of record PPHD01002958.1, read on the forward strand.
CTTTAAAAATGGTATTTGGATCTCCTCCAAACATTCACCTCCAAAAATGTTATTCTTACCTCCAAAAATGTTATTCTTACATCCTCTAGTGAAAGACTTTTCCTTTCTCCTTGTATTTTCTTCCTTCCTTCCTTTTTCATTCTTCTTTTCTTCTTTTTGACATATTTTATTCTCTCGGTTCATATTATATGTACTGCAGATAAAGCAGTTGTTGCTGGTACTATCTAGATTACAAAACTCTGAGTCTGCTCAAAATACAATGAAGCATTCCCCATGACTAACATGTTTCTTATGTTGATATTCTCAAATGGAGCTGGGTAGGGGAAGGAAAAAACACTCCTGGAAAAGTGTTTCTGTAGAAAAAATAAATCCTCCTGTATTTCTTCTTCTTTGTCAGCGATAAAGTAATAGAAGGCTGGTACAGTGTTTATGAAACCAAGGTTCTCTTTTTCAGCCTGAAGTTTGCTTTTCTACTCCTCAAAGCTTATTGAATTTAAGCATTTACCAAAGCTGCCCAGCTGATGCTGCAGGTACATTTGGTAGGTGAGCCAGGCTAATGGGTGCCTGCATCCAAAGAGGTACAAATCTTGCTCTTGCCCATATGGTCCCCTCTTTGCTGCTACTGGTGTTTACCTGGCCCACTTGTGTGCTCTTCAAATCACTAACCATCAACGAACTTCTTTCCCTTTATTAGCCTATGTGCTGATTCAACAAAGTGACTTGGCTCACTAAGAGGGGGACTGAGTGTCAGAGACAGCTGAAGGAATAAAGAGCTAGAGCTCTCTCAGTCACTTTAGGAAGTTGTGTTTGCCTGTGTATAGTAGCGGTTAGGATGCTTTTTTGTTTCCAGCAGGAAAGATGGGCTTATTCTGATTCCATTTCTTCCTGTTAAAGATCAAACATTTCAACCTCCTGTATCATGAAGCTGTTGACTGCTCTGCAGTATGTGGATTCTTACTCTCTTATTTTGATTTAGAGAACACATTCCAGATGGGGGAAGATTTTTTTCCTTCTCTTTTTTCCCCACAAGAGTGTTTCTAGAAAAAGTTCTGAAACCTGTATTTTCTGATGGGAGCTGGGAAGACCCCCTGGAGCATTCTCAGATTCACTGCTAATTAGATTGCTATTCATTTTTGGTTCAATGCTAAGGTACTTTGCATCTCATACGTAACAGTAGTCTCAGGTTATGAGATAGGATAGGAGAGAATTTGCTCTATCAAATATTCTTATTGTACTCTTTGTGTCTGTTGTAGTTTCCAGGGAGATAAGCAGAAGGCATTGTGTATGGAGCAACCTACATAATTAACACTGGGTAAACGGTTATTGCTTATGTGCTGTAGCACATAGACAGTAATTGCATCTGACAAATGGAAAAGGTATAATTTCAAATCTCATACGCATGTAGCTTTATGTAAAATATATATCACACAACTTTTCAAGGTTTGCTATACTAGTAACAGAGATTTGCAACGCCTCTTACTCTTCCTTAAAAAAATAAATAAAAAATCATGAGAGTTATAGTTGGCTTGCTTTTTATTGCAGTGTGAACTCCAAAAGATCTTGTTTCCTCTGAAGACTGTGAGCAGTTACATATCACTGCAGGTGGGAATTGTTTTCACTAAGCTGTCTCTTAGTTATGATATATAATACACCATTTTACCTAAATCCTGGAGTTGCTGGTACTTTTTATGTGGCAACAACTAAGAATCATATGTCAGTAATTTATAACCACATCAGTGAATCACTGGACCACAGCTGTAGTTTGCAATACCACTTTTCAGCGATTAACAGGTCTTATAGCATGCTTTTCCATTGCATCTCACAAAATCTGTGGGTTGCTGTAGAAAGTATTGCATGTTCAGACACCACATATATTCGTGCATTACAGGAAGTGTGAAGAACATCTGCTGCAAGACATTTACTTCATTTCAGTATTCTGAATGTGAACCTCACTTTTTCATCAGTGTACTATGTCAAGGGATCCTATCACATTAAATAAACAGCATTAAAGATTGTACTGGCTGTGTAACAGGCCTGTTTGACAGTGAAAGATTTTAAAATGCCTTCTTTACCTAGAAAAAAAATGAATACACGCACACTTTATGGGCCAAATGACAAACTATGATGATTAATAGACCTATTTAAATGAATAATTGTCCTGTGTACTGTACAAGTTTATATTGTACAATGGCTATATATGCAGCAGCTGACAACCCTCTTCTACGGAGATGTAAAAGACAAGAATTGGTAAAAATAACAGAACACAGCTGAGCCAGGCCAAGCTAAGAGTAAGCCTGCAGCATATTTCAAATGACCTCAGTGAAGTGGAGAGGATTTATTGACATCTGAAGGCTTCCAACACCTTCCCCCAACTTTATTTCAAAGTCTTTCTTGATTTACTGTAGGATGTCATGTTTTAAAGACCTAAATTAATCCTAGTGAAACAAATCAAGGCAAATTTTCTTTGTTCTGTACAAGATCTTGATTGATAGATTTCTATTTTTTGCTTGCTTAGGAAGGAATTAGTGTGGCTATCGTAGGTATAAGGGAAATTGAATTCATGTGATAAACGCTTTCATTTCTGTCTTTTCATTTCCTGAGCACTGTGGTGGGAATTACTCACTCACTGCATAGGCAACTGTCATGGTGCAGGTGGGGTCATCAATTAGTGGTGACATAGCAAACTGATCTGTGTTTAACCAGGTTTTATCAGATTTATTTTTAACCCTAGCATTGACATGGGCTGGTGTATATGAGTCTTTATTTTGCTTTCGTCTTATAATGTTCTCTGTTGCAATACGTGGTCTACTTGATACGTTTTATAGTATAACTATGCATCTTTTTAAAGGTTCTTTATGGTTTTTTTTGTTGTTGTTGTTGTTGAATATTTGTCAGTTTTGCTTTTTTTCCTTTACGAATATAGTCTGCCAAAAACCTGCCAATCCTTGTTTCCTGCCAAGTTACACATTTGACAGTACTAGAGGCATTCTGATATCTGTGGTTGAAGGATCCAGAAATACATTGCCTTTCTATCTTTGTAGTTAAAAGTTACAATTATTTTAGAATAAAGGAGATCTCACTGGGTTTTATTTCCATTCTTAAGACCACTATATGTATGTTACAGTACTGTTCTAAGAAATTAGTGAAATAGTTAATATAATAATAATAGTCT
>PPHD01002959.1:0-33385 GCA_002909625.1 Bambusicola thoracicus
GCCCTGTGCTGTGCCTGGGGAATTGCAGTGGGGCTGGGCTGCTCCTTGGGGGGCTGCTCCTTGGGGCAGGCAGTGCTGTGGGGTGTGTGGCTGTAAGCGTTCTTCCTTACCTTGCTCTGTCTCATGCAGAAGGGCAGGTTTGGGAGGTGGGTTAGTGTGGATTTGAAGCAAGCCTGTGCTTGTGAGCAGAGAGGAGAGCACGTCCAGGTGCAGGAGGGCTGTGCAAGCCCTCAGCTGTGCAGAAATCGCACTGTGGACCCCAGGCTGGGTGCTTCTCAGTGTCTTGGCCCGAGTATTGGGGGCCGTATGAAGGTGTGCGTGAGCCCTAGTAGCTGGATGGGGTGGCCTTGGGGATGATAACAGTGCAAAAGGGGCTCCAACCAGAGGAATGTGACCTGAAATGGTCACCCCAGGTCCCACCTGCTGGAGGTGAGGACGGCAGCTCTGCAGCCTGGCCATGCTGGAGCTGGCTGACCCAGCTCCTGAAACACATTTCTTTTTCCCCTGGCTCACCGTAACCGGGTTTTCAGTTATTGGCACTTTGAAGCTGTAATTGAGGTCTGCTTTCCTCCGTGTGCAGCCCTTTCTTCGCGCAAATTGTCGGCCCTGGAATGGCTCCGGGCAGGGAGAGGGACGAGGAGCAGAGCAGTTCCTAGAAGCTGTCACTTTAAAGAGAACAATACTGACAAAGTGGAACGAATTGCAGCCAGACTCAGAGCCATAAAACTCCAAATGTTTGACTTCTCTTCGAATCTGGAACTCTTCTCTCATTCCTGGGGGCTGTGCTGCGCCGGGGGCACTCTGTGCATCTGTGCTTCTGCCTTCTTGCATGCAATAAACTGCACGTGCCAGAAGAGCTTAAAACGTCAGAGTCCGGGTTCTGTTTGGGTGTAAATCAACGTGACTCTGAGATCACTGGGCAGTGACATGAGGTGACACAGAGGCCTCCGGTCGGGAGGATTTTGTTTGCTTGTCTTGCACAGACATCGTTGGTTGAGGCAGATGGGAGCGCAAGAAGCGGTGTGGCCATGGATGTGCTTTGCAGACTGCAGCCCTGCGTGGGAGAGCAGGGAGGTCTGGGTGCTGCTCCCTGGTGCTCTGTGCCCCCACACCGGGCTGAGTGTGGCTGCTGTGGGGCGCACATGGGCAGAACAACACCGTGAGCTGCCGGCTGGGCAGGGCGCAGTCCCAGTCTGGGGTTAATGTGGCAGTCACGAGGCTCCGCTCACCTTCATCCACGTTTCCCATTAGCAGTGCTATTTTCAAACCTCCCCAAGGCAATTAACACCAATTAATCTAAAAAAGACCAAACAACGTTGTGTTTTTTTCCAGCGCCCCTGGCTTCATCCCATTCCACGTGCAGCCCCAGGAGGCTGCAGTTTGTACCTGGCAGGGAGCGCTCCACGTGCAATTGGAGGGGACCCTGAAGGTCCCCATGACCCCCACCTGCCCACCCCACATCATGGTGTCAGTGCATCCTGCTATCGGGCTGGAGAGCAGGTCTCCGCAGCGCTCCCTATGGATTTGCTTATTGGAGTGCACTGCAGACCCACGGAGCTGCCCCAGGACTCGCCGTGCCTGCAGTGGGGCTGGGATTTCATGTTCTGTGGGCTCCGTGCGTGGCAAGAGCCCTTGATGTTGGGGGAGGCCTTCAGGCATTGCTGGATACGTGTAAATAATAATTAGGAGTCGGGCGTTTGCTGCGGCGAGGGGCGTTTGTAGGAGGTGAGGTGTGTACTGTGGGTGTGAGCACTATTTGTTAACCTTACTTCTGCTCTAGCAAATCGGGAACATGGGTGATGTCACTTAAAGCAATGGAGTATGTGTTGCTGCAATGAGCTCCGCTTGACTTTGCTGCTTGGCTGTGAGGGGGGCTCTGCTGATCACACCTTGGGAGCTCACTGCTCGCTGGCAGCAGCCCATGGCTCTGATGGCTTGGGGCAAGGAGCTTGGATTTGCTCCTGGTGGTTAATTGATCCTCTGGAGTTGGCCGTCCCCCTCCCCAGCCCGAAGGGGCTGACCTGGAGGGACAGTGCTTCTGATTTGTGTCCTTGGGTTGTGGTTAAAAATGTGAGGGCTGAATCTGGGCTTCAGTGGCAACGGGAGACCCAACCTGGTATGGCAAAACCTACAGGGAAAACTCACTGCCTTAAATGTGGAGCGTTGCTGTAGGACTGTCTGTATGCACCGGGTCGGTTCCAGCAGAGGGGGAAAATGTAACCCTGGGATTAATGAGGCCATTGCACAGAGTGGCCACATCTGAGCAGTGTTGGCACAGTGAGCAGCAGAGGTGTCAGGGACACTTGGGCCACACCATGGGCACTCCAAGGAAGGCAGAGCTGGGGCTGTGCTGAGCTGCTGCTCTCAAGGTGTGGGTTTGCACCAGGTGCAGCAGCAGGGTGAGCTCCCAGCAGGTCAGCAGTTGAGGCATTAGGGAAGGAGGGAGTGTGGGTGAGCTATTTTGATTTTGTTTGAAACAATAAAGCCGGAGCTATTTGCAATCCTTACAACAGAACCGGCTTTTAGCACTGGCGTTTTATAGGGATGAGTGGGCGAGTTGTTTAAAGGGGAAAAAAAATCTTTGAAAACAGTCCAAGGAAGGGTGATAATTTCATTCTGGAAGGGAAAAGCGTTGGGCATGCCTGTGTTTGCAGAGCGTGCGTGTGGGGCTGCTGGGACCACAGAGCCCAGGGCACGCAGGGGGAGGTTCAGCTGGTGACTCTGCAGGTCAGGGATGCTTGCTCTCCCTCACTGCATGCTATGCCCAGGTGCAAGAAGTGTTCTTTGCTGTTCCAAGGGCTGCTGGGTCATCTCCATCTCCTGCATGTCACCCTCTGTGCCTGCTCCATGTGCTCTGATGGAGCCATCCCCAGCCTTGGCTCTTCAGATACAGAACAGGCTCAGCCGTGGCTCACAGCCCCGCTCCTCTCTGCCCCAAAGCATCCCCTCAGCTCAGCCCAGTGGTGCAGAGGCAGCAGCTGCGGTGCAGATGTGCAGCTCACATGAGGTGAGGCAGTTCCTGCAGCAGTGTCCCGCACTGAGCGTGGCGGTGGCCGTGCCCTGCCCATTTCCCATCCCTGCTCCCTTCTTTCCTCTTTCATTTGCTGTGGCATTTTTTACAGTTAAATCATGGACAGAATGGTAGCTTAGTAGCGAGCTCCCCAGGCAGCAGCTTTGGTTTAGAGGCAGATTCCCAATCGTGTCTCTTCCACAGCACACGGCCCCGGACCCACACACGGTAATTGCTTTTTGCCTGCCCTGTCCTGAAGCTCAGACTGTGCGGGGTAATGGAGAACCTGGTTTTGCTCAGGGTAAGGGCATTCCCCACTCCTGCAGCAAAAGGTGGGCGGGAGGGTCAGAGGGCGGTGTGGATGGAGGGTCGATGGGGCACTGCAGTGTTTTGCTGGCTGCTCCTCTTCCTGGTGACCCATCCCAAATGGGTCCCAAACCCACATTTGTTTGCATTTCACAAATGCAAAACCTGTCCTCGGGCTGTTGCACGGTGTGTTCCCATCCCTTCTGTGCTTAGAATCTCATTACGATCACGACGTTCCCTCTGTTAAACAGGGCTACGTTTGAATTCACTTTCAATCCGTGGCTGAGCATCTTCTGCAGTAGGGCCAAAAAATCGCATCCCTGACAGCACGTGGAGCAGGAGGGCTCTCGGCAGCCGCCGTGGGTCCCTGGGTATTTCACTGCTTTAAATCTGAGCCATCAGATCGCGCCCGCGGGCGCACGGTGCGTTCGCTGCCCGTGGAGCTGAGCGCGCTTGCAGATGTCGTTCGGCAAAATCGATCCCGATCTATTTTTAAGGCGAAGTGTGCGCGGCGGGTGGGAGGCGAGGAGGTGGAGGGAAAGCTAAATATTCACATAGCTCCGCGCTGCGTCGGAGAGCATCGGCGAACGGCGCCGGGATCGCGGCAGCGAGGTGAGGGCGAAGCGAGAGCGGGGACGCGGCTGCGGGGGGAGCGGGGCTCGGGCTTCATGCCGGGACTGAGGCGTTATGCCGGGGCTGTGGCGTTATGCTGGGACTGGCGGTGCTCTGCTCTGTGTAAATGTGTGCTCCGGCGCTGAGCGGAGCCGCTGGGGAGCGCACGGCAAACGGAGCCGTCTGTGAGAGGAGCTGGGAGAGCGCGGCTGTCCGGGTCGGTGAGCGCAGCGCGGCTTCCTTTGGGCTCTGCTTTTTTTCCTTCTGAAATGGGGGGATATGCACAGAGAGACTGAAGGGGGGGTTTCCTCGGGGCATGGCTTGGGTAGAGCCTGTGGATGCTGGAAAAATCAGCTGCTTTTAAAGTTGGCCACTGGATTCATTTTGAACTTTTCGTTACCAATGTCCCTACTCTTCTCTGGGAAGAGGACGCAGCGTCCTATGGAGCACTTGGTGCTGTGCAATGCCTCGCAGGAGCTCAGCGGTGTTGGGGGAGCTCTGCCAGGGGGAGCGCTGCCCTCGGCACAGACTGTGTGAGTTTGATAGCTCTGAGCCAACGGGGAGCCAAGGCAGCAGCCAACTGCTGGGAGTGGGGCAGCTCTACTGCTGTGCTGGGGGCAGAGTTGGTGGGCGCTTCCCCTCTGCATCAAACGGAGGCATCCCACCTGGACCTCCTCCTAACTCCTCCTTTGCCTTCTGGATGCTCATCCCAGCACCCCCTCAGGTGCCCACCCCGTGCAGTGGAGCAGTGAGGTTAGGCATGATGCCCTGCATGGTGCCGGGCTTTGGGGTGCACAGCAGTGCTGCTGTTGGCTCCTCCAAGAGGTGCTGGGGTGATGGAGCAGATGACACTGCCGTGTGCATGGTGTGAAGTGCTCCTACCACTGCTCCTGCCTGGTGATTTCGGGTCAGCTGCCCGAAGAGAGAGTGGGTAAGTGCTTGGGATGCATGTGGTTGGTAGGGGAGAGACAGATAGGAGATGACAAATGGGCACGGATGTGTCGGGGCGAATATCTGCTGGGCTCAGAGCATGGCTTGTTTGGGAAGTGTCCGCAGTCACGAAGCTGGCGCTGGGGATGGGACGCTGGGATGGGGCTCAGGGTCCTGTCCCTGCTCCACCACTTGGTGAATTCCTTCATCTCCGTGTTGTCTACTCACCGAAGTGGGATGAGGAGGAACTGTTGCTGCACAGGTTGCTCAGGAAGCGCTCTCTGAGGGGTGGCTGTGGGAGCAGCACTGAAACCTGCTGTGTTATCCCCTGATCCTGCTGCATGAGGACACTGAGAGGAGAAGCCAGTCTGGCAGAGCAGTGGGGTTTGGCCCCTATGGAATGCTGCTTTGTGCCCAGGAGACAGAGCTGGGCAGAGGCTGAGAGGTTCTATTTAGCACTGGTGAGTGTGCACCTGTGCTCCACAGGGCAGTGACCTGCAGGTTGAGGAGCTCAGGGCAGCCCAGCACTGGCACTGCTGCTCTCTGTGTTCCCAGCACCGCAGCTGTGTTTGACACATCCTGGATCCCACCTGGCAGGCTGAACAGCCTGCTCCTTGCACCAGCACACAGCATCCCTGCTGCCTTCCAGGGAGGGAGGTGTGTTTCAGGTAAGCGAGTCCTTCTCCCAGGCTGTCATTAGCCGGGCTGCTGGGTGCTCTGTTCCCTTGTAAAGAACAGCAGCAAAGCTGCAGTGCTGTGTATGTGGCCTGCCCGTGGGCAGGGAGCAGAGGTTTTGTGCAGGGTGTGGGGTGAGCTGTGGGGCTGGGACCCATGGCAACGCTGGGTGGTGGTTGTGCTGTTGTAGGACTGTTGCTCAGTGCTGTTAGGGGATGCCCTGGCTCTCAGGAAGCCACAGCTCGGCAGCAGACGGTGCACCCCAGGGCATGGCCCGTCCATCTGCCTGCACAGCTCCTTCCTCGGGGCTGGCAGCAGGCAGTGCTCCGTGCAGTGTCACATTGAGGCATTTTAATTAGAGAGGTGCAGGGCTCTGGGGGGGTGCCAGGCAGAGCATCCTTCCCTCTCCTGGGTGTGTTTGGAGCAAAGATCCCGACATAGTAAATGGATGGATCCCTGCTGGGATGTGCTATGGGGAACGTGGTCTCCCCACAAGCTCTGTCCGTTGTGTCCCCCATGAGGTGGAACTCCTCCTTGGGTTGTGCCACTGCCCCTGCTGACTGTGCCACACAGGGAGCTGTGGTGTGAATGAGCAGGCTTCCTCCTCCAGTTTCAAATTTGGGTCATGGGAGCCAGCACGGCAGGGCTGGGATAGATGCTGTTCATTGTTGGCTGAAGCTCATTCAGGTTGTGGTTTCAGAGGCTGATGGTCCGGAGGGTTCTGTCTGTGCTGCTGATCCATTGGTCAGCACCTGGGAGGAGGTGAGAGGGGATTCTCCCTCCCCTCTCTGCTCCCACATTGCCAATGTTCCTCTCTGGCCCGCTGCTAATTTTGACGCTGCCCTAAATAGAAGCTGAGTGCATCTCATCTGCTTCGCTTAGCATAGGGGAAAATTGTTTTCCTTCGTTTACTGACTCTGAGTGGCAGCTTTAACCCTGTCAGCACGCAGCTCTCCCCAGCACAGGGCTCCCTGGAAGCACTCTGCGTGCCGGTGCCCTGGGAGCAGCCCTGTGCTGGGATCAGCACTGCACACCCTCACCAGAGGCCCTGCAGAGAGCTCTGCTGTGCAGCAGTGAGCACAGGGCCTGGGCTCACCCTCCTGGCACAGCACCCAGCCCATCTCCGGCATGGCACATGAATTAGAGGCTGCTTTGAGTGCTAACCCTTCAGTGGCAGAACTTAAATATATCGCTGTCTGGTGCAAGGTGCTTATTTGGGGTTCTCATGCAAGAACTGTTTTCCTGAAGAACTGTAATTCTGTGGCATTTGCAGCTCGGTGAGGAGTGGAGCAAGCAGGGTGCTATGGTGCGTCGGAAGGAAGCTGGGGGCTGTGGGCTGCAGAGGTTACCTTTAGCAGCTCAGGAAGGAGGGATGGGCAGCATACCTGAGCCTGGCACATGGCAGCACTCCATAGGGGCACCCGCTGGGTTCTCCCACCCCTTGGATCGTCCAAACCAAAGGGTGGTGAGGAAAGAGGAAAAGGAGAAGCTGTTTCTGAGCCAGGAGCACTGAGATGAAGAGGCAGTGACTTTGTGCATGGAGAAGGGTGGGCATAGCATGGAGCCCAGCTCTGGGCAGGGCAGGGTGGGAGCACTGCCGAGGCGGTTTGGACGTGCTGACTCTTTTGTGTTTTATTGTCTTTGTAGAAGATCAACCGGACCCCTTCGGATGAGGAATGCTTCTTTGACCTGCTGAGCAAGTTCCAGAGCAACCGGATGGACGATCAGCGCTGCCCGCTGGAGGAATGCCCATCGGAGGCTGCGGAGGCAGCAGCCACACCGGTCCCAGCCCTGGAAGAACGGATACGTAAGCGTGGAGGTGTTGATAAGTCGCTGTGACTCCCGGTTGTGCTGCTCCCGTGGCATGGCCGACTGCGTGGTGTTGCTGTGCAATGGCCCGGGTGGGCTCTGGAAGGAGGGGAAGGTACTGCTGGGTGTTCTGTGTGACCACAGTGGAAAAACTCCTGGGTTTTGTCCAGTTGTTGGATGCTGCAGTGATAGGTGTTGCGTAAGGACGGAGAAAGCAGCAGGGCGGATAAACAAGAGGAAGCTCCGGGTGCGCAGACAGCAAGCTTTGCTTGTGGGAAGAACAGGGATAAATGGAGGAAACCATCTGACAGATAGATGGGATGGGAAAGGCGGGCCAGGGCTGTGTTTGTGCTTTGGGTTTGTGTCTGTTTTGATGACAGCGTGTTGAGGTGCTCTGATTAAGGCAAACAGGAGCGAGGCGCTGGGCTGTGCAGGTCCTGCTGTGTGCTCCCAGGTGAGCCATTTCTTCTGGGCTAAAAATAAGGTGGAAAGGAACATGGCTTTTTCAAGATGTGTTTCTCATGCAGAAGTGCATTAGGCTGTAACAGCTGTGTGACTTAAGGGTGAGTTTGAGTATGGAGCTTTATTAAGAGCGCTCAAGTAGGCATGCTTTCTGGTCATCCATCACTTGGTCTCTGAGCTTTCTGGACACGTTGTTTGAAGTTTCTTTGTCAGTGCTGAGGTTATATTGTGCATTGCTCTGATGGGTGGCTTAGTCAGGCCCAGGCTTTGCACATTACATGCCTGCAATTATACCCGGCCCTTGGCACCATGTGCAGTGCCCAGTAAAGAACCACAGCAGTGCACAGGAGCTGTACAGTCACCTGCAACTGCTGCTGTCTGCACCAGGGTGGAAACCAAGGTGGCAGAAACATCCTGCGAAGGTCTTTGCCTTACCCTACATGCTAGGCAATGCAGGAGATGCACTAGAGAAGGGTGTGAGTGGTTGCATGCTTGGGTCCCTGCTTTGGTGATAGGTTTTTTGCTTGCTTGTGTTGTTGGCAGTGGGATTGTTCCTGCTTACCACACAGGGTGGAAGGGGATGGTGCTGGCCATAGAAGCTGGTGTCCTACCCAGCTCAGCCCTGGGAGGCTTCTCAAACAGCGGCTTAAGTCTGTTGGTGACAACTGGGACTCTGTGTGTGACTCAGATGTGACCCTGGTGTGCTCCTCTCCCCCTCGCAGCACACTCCTCCCTGATGGCATCCCCACAGACAGAGGAGTTCTTCGATCTCATCGCCAGCTCGCAGAGCAGACGGCTGGATGACCAGCGTGCCAACGTGGGCAGCCTGCCAGGCCTCCGGATCACACACAACAACCTGGGGCACCTGTGCATGGAGGGGGACGCCCAGGAGCCTGGAGACGAATTCTTCAACATGCTGATGAAGTGTCAGGTACAGTAGGGCTGAGCGGGAGGGAGAAGTGGGCTACTTTTTTCCACCATCGGCAAGCAATGCCCCCCTGCTCTCACCAGGCTGGCTGGGGGCTGTGGGCAGCAGCTGCCCACCTGCAGGCTGTCAGCAGGCAGCCCTAACCCCTGTTCTTCCCCTGCAGTCCTCCAGGATAGACGACCAGCGCTGCGCCCCACCAGACTCCATCCCCCGTGGTCCCACCATGCCAGATGAGGATTTCTTCAGCCTCATCCAGCGGGTCCAGGCCAAACGCATGGATGAGCAGAGGGTAGACCTGGCCTCAGCACAGGAGGAGGCAGAAGAGGAGCAGCAAAGGCCTGGTTCCAGCTAAGAACCGGGGCTGAGTCTGGGGGGTTTGTTTTGGTTTCATTCGTTGTTTCAAACAGAACTTAAGTGTAGGTGGTTTCAAACCCAGCGCTCCTGCACCACCACACTGCTCCCAGGATCTGCACCTCAGCTGCACTGCACCTGGTGCTCAGAGGAGGGGACGGCTTTTAAACAAGGGTTTTTTAGGAGATGCAGCCTCTGTAACAATGGGCACAGCCCAAGGGAAGAAGACCTTGGCAGCCCCTTTGCTTGTCGCCTAAAACTCCAGGAACTCCCCCTGTCAGCTAAAGGAGGAGCCCAGAGCAGGTAGTTAAATGCAGCCTCGATCTTCTTTATTTCTAAAAGACTTTTAATAGGGGAAGGGACATTTTGCAGTCACATCTGCGTCATGAGATGACACAAATTGTTCTGGATCGTTTCCTGGAACATCTTCATCAGTTTTGTTTTTTTCTGCAGAAGGAAATGAGCCCAAATCAGAAGCTGCACAGGACCTTTTAAAACTCACCCCAGCGCTGGTTGCAGCTATGGTCCCCCACCCTTTGAAGTTTGTTCTGGGGTTGCTCTGAACTCTGCAGTGAGAGCTGTATGGTTGTCCCCTCTGCTTCCTCAGCTGCTCCTGTACAGAGCTGTGCCAGAAGCTCCAAAGCAGGAGCTGGAGCTCTCCCTCTTTAACTTTAGTGGGATATGGAGACCTGCAGAGAATGAGCATGAGACAAAACCTGAAAGGTAAGTGCCAGCTCGGCAGCCTGCGCTGCAGCCACAAGACAGAAGAGCTGGTACCTTGGAAAGAAGGAAGAAAGTCTTCTGTTCATCAATCAAACTTAGGTGAACTAATTGTATCTGGTGAGGCTCCTGGTTCAGCTGCACACGGGACTGCCCAGCATGCCTAAGGCAGAAACCTGCATCAGGCACTCACCTGCTTTGTGAGCCAGCAAAGTTTTCTGGCCATGGCTTGTCATGAGAGCAAGCAGAACTATCTCCTGCATCTGGCAATGGAGGACAATAGCACTTCCTCCCCTTCTTTCTCCTGAAAGAAATCAGTGCTGTGCTGCTCCGTGCCCCAGCAGAACTGCTCTCAGCAGGGCAGTCCTTATTCGGCACATCGTCTGGTCCCACACCAGCAAGAAATGAAGCCTTGGCAATGGCTCCAGGCTGGGACTGTTACTGGGAGGTCAGCTGCACCCTGTACACAAGTGCAAGGGTCTCCATTTACTTTCATCCCTTTCGGTAAGGTTGGAAATGCACACCCAGAGAGGAGGGCAGCAGAGATCAAACTTCAGGAGGTGGAATACTTGACCAGAGAGGCTGTCCTGGACTTCAGAAACTCCAGTAATGAGTTCTGCCGCAGCATATGTGTTTCCTACAGAGGACAAATCAGCACTTTCTAATCAAAATGGATTTGATAGAAATGTTTCCAACCAGCGATAAGATTTTTCACAGCAGTGCCGCTGCTCACCAGGCATTTATTTAACCTTCCTGTACTGACCATGGGAGGGGTAGCTGCGTTCTGGCTGCCACCAGGGAGCACTCACCTGCTGCACAGAGGGCAGGGCTGAACCTCTGCCTCCTTCCTGGGCCAGGTCAGAGAGCTGGAGATCAGAGAGCTGCAGATCAGGCAGGAGATGTGCACAGCCACGTCTATACCCATCTAGCTTGTACCTGTAAAGAGGACAGCAATGGAGATGAGAATGACTTGACCAGCTCTAGGCTTGGCCCTGTGCAGCTCTCAGCCAGGTGGCGAACTGGAATCTGACCATTAAGCTTTCAGAGGTGTTAATTATTTGCCATATACTTGAATGTCTGAGCTTATTTATTTTTTACATGTGCATTTGCTAATGTCATTTTAATGGGGAATTTCCAACCCACAGGTACTTTTTTTCTAAAAAAAAAAAATCTGCCAAATGAATTAATATATTTAGAAAGGAATACAGCTCAAGGGAAAGGGAGGGTTGTGCTTAATAAATATTTGTGTCTAAGCTTCAGTGGCAAAAACTCATTTCCATCATTTTTTGGCCAACCTTCCTGCTTTGCTGTCAACAGAGCTGATGGTGGCTCTTGGGGATGGGAGTGGGGGTGCCATGGTGGGGTCCTGTAGCTGCTGTCACCATATGTAATTGTTAAGAAAAGGGTGTACATGTGTACCTACCTGTCCCTTTACCTTACAAGCACACAGGTCTGTTTGGAAGCAGTCATCATCCCAGGTGCTGTGGAGAAAGTTACGAAGCCCTGAGCACTCCCTTCCCCTACACACCAGTCACAGTTCAGAGTACAGAGACAAAAGGGCATTGAAAGCAGCCTGTGACTGTCAAGGATCTGCTTCTCCTGTGGGAGGGCTTGAGCTCACTGGGAATGGGGATGAACCCTTCCTTTCAGGCTGGGTGCTTTGGTACCTGCCCCAAAGAACAGGTCCTGTTTGCCTGGTGGCAGCTGCTGGAAGAAAAGGGCAGCAATTTCTGCACAATGCCCTGGCATAAGCCATGAGTGGAGATACTCACAAAGCAGCAGGCAGCAGTGCAAGCTCATTCCAACACAGCAGGAGGGAGCAGGCCATTAGATTTTGCTAGAGAGGGAGCCAGAGTGCAGCAGATTTTGGATCCTGAGGCCTGTGAGAATAAAGCCAAGTCCCAGCTGGTCTTCCTATGCCTCGCTACCTTGTGTAGGCTACTGCCAGTCCCAATCAAAGATTAACCAAGAGCCACCAGCTTGCTCTCATCAGGCATTCTTAAGCTTCAGAGACATGAAACTGTGTACTGCCAAAGGCTTTGTGTGTGACTTGAGGACAGAACCATGCCCCCAGCTATGCAAAATCTTGAGGTTTAGATGCCCAGGAATCGAAACAGGTGATGATTCCTATAATTAAGTGATGGGGGGGGGCTGTCTCACTGTCCTTAGCAGCTGTGGAAGGGACCATGTGCTCTCCAGCACTGTTTGGAAGGTGCTCTGCAACCAACAGAGATACCCACAGTGAGCAGGAGCAATGCCTCACAGCCTGCTGCTCTGCTGTACCCTCAGGTAAGAGAGAACAACTCAGCACTGTCCGATGGCAGTCACAGTGTGCACAGTACAAGAGCTCGGTTCTGTGCAGGGAGCAGCTCGCTGCTGGCACCCACTGGATAAGGGAGGGATTGCTGGGACTGACTTGGCCTTCATTACAAAGGGCAGCTGCAGCAACAGCTGTGAAATACAGAGCAGGGCCCTGGCCCCAGAGCAGGGCTGTCATGGGGAGGAAATGTATAAAAAACATCAGAAACACAAGGTACTGCTCCTTCCTGCCTCGCTGTGTAAATGTCCTGAGAGACACTTGAGGGCTCGTGCTGACCGTGTGCCTGGTGGGAGTTTTTGTATTGCTCACCTGCCAAGTCACATCAGGTCTGAGCCTCAGCACTGAACTCTCTCCCGAGCCTTGTGCTGCTCCTGCCCCAGCCATGATCTCCAGCAGGCTGGAAGGGCACGCAGCCCATGGGGAGGGGTCTGCTGGCTTTCAGTACCCCAGCGCTGTAAATTTCAGTCTGGAGCCAGACAGCTTTCAGAGGCTCTCCACAGCGACCTCCCCAACTGCTGCTAGGCCAGGACACGGCCATGGGCTAACACCTGCATGGTTTTGCAGCCAGGGACCTGAGATGCTTCAATGACACATAGCTACAATTCCTACCATAAGAGAGTAAAAGCTAGCACAGTCTGTCTGTAGCCAGGGGCACAGAAAGGTAAGGTATTACAAAAGTTAGGTTATAAATGAACTGTTTCCAAGACAACACAGATCCTGTAACAGCAGCTCCGTTCCACCCCACCAAAGGCATTACAGCAATGGCAGCACAGTGCTGTTTTCAGGTACAACACCAGAACCACTTTCCCAGCAGTGCTAACAGGAGCCAGCAGCTCACAACAGGGTGAGCACACAGCAGCGTTCCACTCCTGTTTCTTAATTAATACATGGCTCGCTCCCCCCTCTAATTGTCTCAGAGAGAGAGAACCATGTTTCAAGAGGATGTGAAGACAAACAGAATGCAGCTGATGGATGCCTTGCCCTTCAAGGCTGTTTGGTCTCTCTAAATTTACCTGTCACCACAGAAATGTGATTGTTTTCCTCTCACTCCAATCCATACTTACAACGCAACATATGTAAAACACTCCAGCTGAATGAACGACACTCGTTAATGCAATGCACTCAGTGAATACTTGAATGATGAATCCATGGGCACCATGCTTGGCTGAAAGAACTGCGTTTGTTCAGCTTTGGAAACACAAAGCCTAAGAGGAATTCTTATTGCTCTTTAATCGAAGGGCAATACAGAGAAGGCTCTCCTCATAAATCCAGCATTTAGAAAGGAGGTAATGGGCACAGGATGAAACATGTGACATTTCTGTTAGGTACTGGGACTTATTTTATCCTTATACTATCGGATAGGTCAAATACCAGATCTAACAAGGCTACGGGGCTTCCATCCTCAGAGAAACTCAAGCCAAGACCCTGAGTGTTCTTATCTACCTGAACCTCCTTTAAGCACTGTGCTTGGGCTCCTCCAACCTCAATTACCCTCTGACACCAAGTTTAAAAACACAAGCGAGCAGATGCTTTGCTGTACTAAGAGGTTAACGGACCTCATATCCATAACAATTATGCAAGCAAAAGGAGCCCAAAGAAACTGCAGTATGATCACCTTACTGCCTGATTCATCACTACCAGCACCCAGCACTTGGGTAAACACCTACATTTTTCATTTATGGAGTTATTATTTTTCTCTTCTAGCTGATCTTAACACGCAGCAGTGGCATTAATAAGCACCTCAACGTCTGTCAAATAAGACACATTTCTAGGTGCTCCACTTATCTCCAACGTGCTTTACAAATACTAATTGTTCCTTCACGCCCATCCGCCCCCTCAGCAGTAAGGAAGTTGCATAACCCCAACCACAGGGCTGCTCTCTGCATCACCTCCCCACCAGGAGCTTCTGAGCAGGGGCAGCCACGGGGCAGCACAGGAGTGGTGTAACCCCAAATAAAGACTTTAACCCTGAGAAATGTGTGACACAGAACCTTAACTCTGGAAAATACCACAAGAAAGAAAAGGGCAGCACTGAAGTGACTGCAGTATGAGCTCGTTGTCCAATGCTCCTGTAGGCTCATTTGGCTTTGCACTCACCTGTGGTCAGGGCCATGTCCTCAGGTGGTCCCAATTGCCTCTTGTGCTCAGCCATGCAACTCCAAGAGCACTGCAATCAGCTGCTGATGTGCAACACCTGGACAAGGCCAAAGGACACTGCTAGAACCTTCAGTTAGTGCCACACCAGCCTGAGCCAAAGCACACGGTCAGAAATCATTCGCTCCACTCTCACCTGAGAACAAAGCAGGCTTCCCAATGCTGCTGAAGCACCCAAAATTGCTTTAACAACCGCAAAAGTACCAGGAAAAATATCCACAGCCCAACTCTGACACGATCAGCTTGGCCAAAGGCAAAACTACGCCAACCAAAAACATGACAGAGAGAGGAGAAGGATACCCACATTTATTCTAAGCACGGCGCATTGAAATGAAGGAAGAAGCATGAAAGTCTCTCTTGCCATCAGCAGAACGCCACCAATCCCCCTCAGGTCCGTCCCTTGCCGTCAGTCTCTGGGGGGGGGTCCCCACTTTCTCCCTCTGTAGGACAGCTCTGAGGGCCGGCATCCGCCCCACCTTCGGGCAGCAGCTCCAGGGCTTCCTCACCAAGCACACGTCTCACCTTCTCCCCTTTGGCTGCCAGGATCTCCTCGATATTCCTTAACAGCAACGTGAAAGCCAACAGTGACGCTGCAGCAAAGGCCGGAGGGGAGAGCCTGCTGCGGGGCTTTGCTCTTGGTAACCAGCACCGTACAGTGAACTGAAACATCCTCCTGGAAGCTGTCTGAGAAGCAGACAGAACCACCCCGACCTCGTAGGGCTGTTCTTACCCCCATAAGATCAATAATTCAGCAATTACTGCAAAACTCGTTTCGAAGGGCATCAAAAGGAGTGGGAAATCACCGAAGCTCAGCAGCACGAGGGAGCTGACAGCATCCCGTGCCTGAGATGCTCACAGCTGGGGGGATGCAGCTGTGATTGAACGGAGCCTGAGGGAGACCCGAGCAGCACGCGGAGCAGCGGGATGCCTGCGGCCCTCGCAGCGCTTCACCAGACCCTCAGAGAGGGCTCCGAGGCAGCGGGTGGGACGCAGCCCGCCCCGCATACACGCACCTCTTTCCCTGCAGGTCGGAGAACCAGCCCAGGTTGTCGGCGATCACGTGATGGTTGTGGCAGCCGGGGCACGTGACGATGACGACGCCGCGGCTGTAGGCCAGGCGGGAGATGTTCTGCGCCGTGCGGCGCCCGCACACCTGCAAGGCGTGCTCCGTTAGCGGCGCGCCACCGACCCGCGCGGCCGCTCCCTCCCCGCGCGCCGCCCCAGCCCCGCACCTTGCAGGTGTACACCAGGCGGTAATGCGACGCCTGCAGCCGCCCCACGCTGTCCGGCGGCGCGGTGCACGCATGGCGCGGCGCCGGGCGGTGCTGTGGAGGCGCGGAGGCGCTGAGAGCGGCGCGCACCGCCGCCCGCCCCAAGCGCCGCAACATGGCGGCCGCGCATG
The DNA here is from genome assembly GCA_002909625.1 of Bambusicola thoracicus. Taxonomy (NCBI): domain Eukaryota; kingdom Metazoa; phylum Chordata; class Aves; order Galliformes; family Phasianidae; genus Bambusicola; species Bambusicola thoracicus. Next base: position 15,680 of record PPHD01002959.1, read on the forward strand.
CGCAGAAGGGGGCGGTGCTGCGGCTGCGCGGCCTGTCCCACAGAGCCCGCCCTCCCCGTCCGTCCGTTGCCGGCACCGCTTTAAAAACCCAGAGCTGTTTATTGACGGATCCAGCTGCAAACTCATAGCTCGGCCGGCCCCTAGCTGCCCTCGGTGTCCGTGTTGTCGCTGCCCGTGCTCGGCTCCCAGTCGGCCTCGGGGCGGCGGCCCGCGGGCGCTCTGCGCAGGGCGCGCTTCCTGGAAACGGGACGGCGTGAAACGGAGCGCGACGGGAACGGAGGGGAGGGGGGCGGGAGGGGGGAGAGCGGCGGGATGCGGCCCGACCTGCGGTAACGCTCAAAGCAGTCCTTCATCCTCCTCCGCTCCTTCTCGGACAGCTCCTCGTGGGCTGAGCTGCACTCATCGAACTGGAAAAATAAAGGCGAGGAGATGAAGTGGGGCGTTTTTAGCAGCTCGGGTACACCCACTGTGTAAAGATGACCCCCGTGTAAGAGGGGTCTGAGGTGCTCTACCTGCTGAGCCCCTCTCAGACTTTTGCTTTGGAATGAAGGGGAGAAAATGGAAACCCGTGCCTTACACTGACAAAGAGCAGCCAGTTGCTACCACAGCCCGGCATGCAAACACCCCCTTTTACCATGCTTATTATTCCCTTCCAGTTGCAAATCTGCTATTCTGTTTGCTGTATCAGCAGCGGTACTTGCAAACACACTGAGAGACGTCCACATCCAGAGAAAAAGGCCAGAAGCAATCAGAGGTTTCTAAGCTGAGGAATAGGCAGCAGATGAGCGCTCTGCGGTTCAGAGTTCACCCTTTTGGAGGGTCCATTGTGCACAAAATGCTTTCTGGAAGAGCAGCCGTGGCCCTCATTGCTGGTAAAGCCATCATTAACACGAACAGGAAAAACTACAAACCCCAGGCAGGCTAAAGAGAACCTCTGCAGGCTCTTACAGTGGGTGACTCTGCAGGCAGATTGCTTTCTCGCTGGGTTTGTCCTTTACAGCAGTCTTCTATGAGAAAATAAAACAAATCACAGTTTCAGTCATAGCTGCCATGGTGGAGTAACTTCTCCTCCCACCAGTCCACCAAACAGCAATAGCTGTAAGGTGAGAGCTGCTCAACACTACACAGCATCAGCAGCGAGCTGAACCCCGGCCTTGAAATGTCCAGCATTCAATCTTGTGATCATTGCACAAGACCCTGCTCATTTTATTTGACCTCTGAGTCTTGCTTAGGGTGATGGAATTCCCCATAGGATCACCAGAGACACCATCTGTCTAATTTCTGCTTGTGGAGGAGCGAAATGAACCAGTGCAGAGCAGCACCTCTGTCTAACGTCACTAAAAGAATGGAGATAACAGTAAGAAAGCACAATGAACATTAACCACAGTTTGTCTGTGTTCCCCAGCAGCTCAGATGTGCATATTAAGATGTGCATAGTTGCAGATGTGCATATTAAGATGTTCATATTTGAGTAAGTAGCAAAACTCCTAACGCAGTGATCAGATACTGTGGTAGGTAATTTTGATCTGAGTGAGGTAGAGCAAGAAAAGGCTTTCTGTTTCAATGTAGTAGCTTCAGTGAAAAACCTCCCATCTCAATGAATGGTAGCTTCAATCTTTCAGAAGAGGATCTTTGCTCGTTTCCTTCCTTTCGCAACATGTTTCAAAGGAGAATCTCAAGCTTTAAAGGGCCCTGTTTATTCTTCTTCACATTGCTGAATCATTTCCACTGGGGCTGCCACAAAAACAGAACCAGGGCCAGTATTAATTACATGGTTCTGCTTTTACACTGCAGGCTGCGTTCACAAAAGAGAGGAAAGAAATGTCTCTGGAGAAAGACACATGGTTCAGCTGGGGTGGAAGGACACTTGTTCCATGCTCAGCTCAGCCCCAAACACAAGAGGACTGTGTGAAGAAGAGGCACCCAGGAGCTGTTTCTCAAAGGCATTGAATACCAGGTGACTTTGGCTGGGCAAATTCAGAAGGCAGATGACTGAACAAAGACTCAAGGACCTAAAGGTGGACAAACAACACCACTTCTGCCAAGTCATTCACCTATACACAAAAGACCATTTCAGAGACCACAAAGTAAATAACATGTGCAGATTCTTCCCTCCAAAAAGCTCTACAAGTATTCACTGATCCCAGATGCTGGGAGCGTGTTTTCCTTTTTTGTAGGTGAGAAGGAAGGCAGAATGCCTTGGAGTTCAAGCAGCCTTGATTTACATGCACCTATTCCGAGTCATCTTGAGGTGCCAGGCATGCCCCACTGAGAAGCATCGCTCACAGACTGAATCTCAGTCAGTGCACCTCTTCTGCACTAAAATAAAAAGCATGTCTGTTCCTGTCCCTGTGAACACTGGGCAAGAACTGTACTGTATGTTTTCCCCAATACAAGCCTTACTTTTAGTCAGGTGAGAATCTTCGTCTAGATGGCCATGAAGAGTAAGCTATTGGGACACAAACAAATTAAGATCATGAGAAGTACTTCTTATTCTTTCTCAGACAGCAGCAAGAACCAATTGCAGGAACACAGGTCACAGGTATATAACCAACCTTCCCCCATTGTATCTTGCTGTAAGCAAAACAGGAAACATTCTGAACTAGAAGCTGTGTATCTACACACAGACTTATCCTCCGTGACTGTGGCCTCATACATTTTGCCTCCAGACAATGTGACAACCTCCACCACAATTAAGTTATGAACTGAGTTGGAAAAAAAACCCTTTACCACACATGTTCTCAGGATAATACTTATTTTTGCCCATTCTCTCACAAGAGAGGCATTAGAAGCAATGCAAAATAATTTGAACCTTCTGGTCTGCTTGGACTCAACAAATCTCATCACAGCAGCATCCCCATGCTTAGAAGTCTCAGGACACAAGGAGAAGCTACCCGTAGCTGTTAGCCTGCTTTGCTACCTCTGGACTTGATGTCACTGCCATGAGCCTGACCCATGGAGCACAGACTGCTCTTCCTTTGGGAATTAACCACAACTGAGGGATTTGAAACCATCCCAGGAGAAAACAAAACGCAAACAAGGCACCCTACTCACATCCTGAGAATCTCTGGAGGAGGTGTCATCCAGGTCAGAAGTCTGAAATAAAACCAGTAAGTTCATCATTCCTCACGAGCGAATAAATGGCAGTAATGGAATATACAGGAGACCTACACTCATCTGACCATTTGGAGAAAGTACATAAGATGCCACACTAATTAAAAGTCCTCAGATGTCTAATTTAATTCCATGAACTCTCATACCCTGCTCCTATTTCATCCAAACGGCTTGTACAGACTCTAGAGCTCACTCTTCAGTAGGTGACAATGCTTTTATGATCTCTGGAAGCACTCCAAACATGCAAGGCTTCAGCAAACCAGGGTGAGCTCACAAGAAAAAGGGAAGATGTGACAGCTCTAAACAGCATGTGCACAGAAATGGTCACCCAAGCAGGTGGCCACTGCTTGCTGAAATCAGACTGGTTAAGTCTCAAGGGCTCAAAACAGTCTTATTTGAGTCCTAGCCTCAACTTTCCAACTCATCATATGCATGACAACCCCACAGGCATACCAGTGCAGGTAGCTCCAGTTGCAGCCTTTTCAACTTGGCTTCAGTAGCCAGCAGCTGACTCTCCTTTTGGAAGAGCTGCAGCTGCAGCTCATCGCATCGCTCCCCCAGCTCCCGAATCTGCTTCCGATAGGTGTCCCTCTCAACAAGGTTCTTGGAGTACTGTGTGTAGAACTGTTCTCTGGTCAGCAGTGCCTGGTGTAAGAGGCAACACATTATAGCACATCACACACCACATTCAGGCTTGCATCTGCCCACTTCAAGCAGCAAGCCAGGGATTAGCAGTGGCTTCTAGAGGAACGGTTTATCACCTGGTCTCTTTCTGAAGCCACTTCCTCCATCTGCTCCAAGACAGCTTCCATCCGTTTTTTATACATCTGGGAGTCCTTCCTCAGAGATGTGCACTGTAGTTCAAGTATTTCTTTTTCCTCTGCATACTGTTGAGACACGGCTTGTGAGGTGAGCCCAAGCGAGAATCTTGCCACTTCTGCTCTATACCACAGATTGCTACAGCCAGACTTCCCTGCAACATCAAACCCAGACTGCCCTTTTGGAGCAAAGCCAACAAGACGACCAGGCAGTATGACTAGAAAGTCTGCTAACACAACAGATGTACATGTATCTGAGCCGTCAATCACAATAAAAGCTCCCATCACCCTGCAGGCTGAGGCACAGGCATCAACAGGTAACACAGTTCACATCACAGACACAGACCACTAGAATACTAACACGCCTTTTCCCTCAATCTGCAACACAGACCCTAGAGTAGAAGCAGCAGGGAATGCTGCTGAGGAGCTCTGTTGCTTCACTGGTAAGACACTCTCAAGTGCTTAATCTGCCCATCTCACCCCACTGACCCCCAGCAGGGATTTGTACTGCACCACACACCTTGTCTCGGAGCACCTCGGCTTGGCGCAGCTCCTTGCGAAGGTGGTACAGGGTGTTCAGCAGGTCCTGGCGCTCCAGCATCTGGCTGCAGTCATTCTGCACAGTCTCATGGGAGAGACTCTTCTCCAAATTCTGTTCCCTGGCAACCTGCTGGACAAAGAAGAATGTGAGATACAGCAACCATCTAACTCCAAAGTCCAACATGCCCTCTCTATACAACCTAGGAGAAGAAGGCCATAACTGACCATCAAAATATTCAGTACAGCCCCATCGCTGCACTGGCTGCATAAAAGAATCATTTCTGAAGATTCCTCACCCAGTCTCCCCCACCAACCTGAAGAGTGTTCTCCAGCTCCTGATTCTTGGCCAAAAGCAATTCCTTCTCCTGCTGGATCTCCCACATCACTTCATGGCTCGGACGTTGCTCTATGGCATGCTTCAGTTTCATTGAGTGCTTACGCTCTAGTTTGCAGTCATCCTCAGCCTTCATGAGGCTATGCTTCAAGCTATCAATCTACAAGGAGGTTCAGAGCTCATCAGTAACAGACACAGAAGTCTGGTTGCAAAAGCAGTTCTCCCGTGGCAGAGTTCCCCATTCCTCAGACAAGCATGGTGCAAGCCTTTCCCCAGCTCTATCTTCCTCATGAAGTTTGGCGTTCTGGGGAGCTGAGACTTGCCTTTGTGCTAAATGGGAACAACAGGCTGGTTCTGTACTACCTTCAAGGATCAAGTAAGAAGGAGGAAGCTTAAGAATGGGGGTCACTCACCTCTAGGAGCAGGTCCCTGTTCTTCATGAGGGCACTGCTCTTCTCCTCACTCTGTCTGGCATAACTCATTGCCAGGTTGTAGTTCTCATCCTTGCATTTCCGCAGCTCCTTGCTTAGACTGTCCCTCTCCTCCCTCATCTTCTGCACCCGCTCCTGGTGCTTGCGGAGCAGGCTGTCCCTCACCCACATCTCTCTGATCATGTTCTCTTTGGTGTGCAGCCACACGGTGAGCTCCTGGGCCTTCTGCCGCTCCTCCTGCACTGTTCTCTGCAGCTTTGTAATCTCATTCATCAGGAGCTGGCTCAGGCCTGACTCCCCAGCTGTGTCTGTTGGGTGGACAAGTATCAGTAACTGCTGTCCTGTCTGCAACACACACACACACACCCTAGATTTCCACCCACTTATCACTAAAAAGTTTTATTTCAGAACTCAAACGTTACCTATAATCAGAGAGAAAACCCTGCTTGGCTCCTTCCCAGTTATTTTCTTATACAGCTGTGGATAATAGAGCTCGAGACTCTCCATGAATGCCTCAAAGCCCTTGTGCCCTGTTCGCTGTAGAATGTCCAGAAGAACACCTGGAACAAACAGCAATATTCTATTAATTCATTTCTCACTTTGCCCATTTCTAACAGAACCAAGAACTGCTCCTACCTCCCCACACAGTGTCTTTGTGATCAAATCTCCCACACAATTCAAACGCTAGATAGCAAAACTAGAGTATTTCAGCTGTGGAGGAACATTAACCCTAAACCTTCTATCTAGCTTCTATTACAGCGGGTGCAAAACCCTCATCTCAGAAGGGCACTTTACGTAACTTAAAAGTGATGCACTGCAATTTCTTCTCTGCAGGTTGAGGCTCTGCTCCCAGATACCAAAGGCAGAACAGTATGCCATCACAAAATGGGCTGAGTTGGAAGAGCCAAGGCTGCACTTCACCCACCTGCTTTGCGTTTGCGCATGACCAGGCTGGGGTCATTGAGAACCTGTTCCTCATCATCATGGTTTATCACCTGGCACTGGCGAAGGTAAGGTGTTATACGGGAAGGATCTATCACAGAGATCAGCTTCACCCGAAAGTTTTCCAGGCTATTCCAACATGTCTCATCGTTATCTTCTTCCAGCATGGTGGTGAGCGAGAAGTATCAGTGGGCTGCTTCGCCCTTCCTTTAAAAGGACATACAGGAAACAAAAAAAAAACAGACTCAAAGCCTAGGGGAAAGTGTGGGTGGTGGTGTTGAAATCAAGCACACAGGATTGAATTTAATTCCATGAGTTCTGCTGCCTCTCATGGCCACCTCGCAGATCTCACCTGTGCAGCCTCACAGCTTCAGCTCCTGCTCCTCCACAGGTAGGAGACAAGCAGGTAAACAAAAGCAGGAAACCCAACGTTTCTGTGTCCAGACTTCTATCTGAAGTCAGTTCTATCAACTCAAATAAGAAACTGGCATTATTTTTACCTCTTTTCCCCTATGTGCTAAGACCATTCCATAATGAGCATCTACTGAAATCCTGCTCATTAATTACTATGCTCACGTCACACGTATGAACTGGCTGCAGTAGCTGTGTCACTTCCAGTATCTGCCAGCAACCTCAGCATTCGTGTTTTCATCTGTTTTGTTTAACTGGAGTCAGAAGGGGAAGAGTTCTGACTACGCAGGGGCTGAGATTTGACACAGATCTTGCTCTCCAAGCACTCATTTCTCTGCTCCTGCATAGGAGCATACAGCACTCCAAAAGTGAGCTGGACTGACACAGGACTAACAGGTCAGTAATTATCATGGAGAAAAAAAAACACCAAAAGCCCACCTTGCTCTGCCTGACATCAACGCAACCCCAGCAGATCATCACCAGAAAAGCATTCCCCCGTTGATGAGAAGCACGCCCTCCCCTCAGAAGTGTAATAACAAAAAAATCTGTCACTATAAATCATTCTGCATGATGTGGACCAACCTGGGCTTGTGCAGACAAAAGCCTTCACTCCTCTTCTTCCGGTCTGAGCACGTTCATCCAGGTCCTGTCTCTGCAGAAACCTGCCTGGGCTGCAGCCTTCCTTTATGCTATGGGAGAGCAGGTCATCCCAGGAGCCAATCTGTGAGAAAAGAGGAAACGATTCAGCTACACTCTGAGATACAAAAGGGAGAGCAGAAAAAAGGAAGTCAGAAGGGATGATGGGGGAGGAGGAGGAAAGCTGATGACGCTGCAAATCACCAGCGTTGCTTATCTTACACTCACTGTGCCTTGGTTGTCCACTCTGTACCACTGAAGTACCAGCTATGGTCAGGAAAGTTTCTTTGTGTAGATTAGGAGTGAAAATCACAGGCGCAGGTCCATCCAGCTTACTTCAGAGGACAAAGCCAGCACAGATCACACATACCACCAGCGCCGGATGGCACCAGTCCTGTGGTGAATGGCACGCAGGGCAGTGGGCAGAGCTTCTGCTGTGTGAACTTCTCGGAAAAAAAGCATTAGCTATAGTGGTTTGTGGAAGATAGAGCATGCTGCAAGAGGAAAGCCATTTCAAGGTACTTCCTCCTGCTCCACTAATCGCATAGTATCCAATTAGAGTGTTTTTAATGGCCCACCGCCCCTCTGTCGCAGCTCTGCCTGAAGGGGCCTCAGAAAAGCTGCACCTCACAGCACACCGAATGCACTGCTGTGACCCTGGGGAGGGCGGGCAATGCAGTGGGTGAAGCTTTCTGCAGCACCTTCCCAGCTGATTTTTACCAGCTTTGACTCAGCTAGCCTTGAGCCTCTCTGTGAGACAAATTGCTGTTTTGTGAATGAGGAAACAAGCTTTTATTAAGTGATTTGCTGATGGCTGTATGGGAAGGCTGTGGGAGAATCAGGGAAGCATCCAAGCCTGGTTCAGTCCTGCCTTTGTAGCTACATGCATATTCATTCTCCATATTCTCCCTGGTTTGCTTTCGTGTAGCTTGCAAGCTTCGTTTCTCTCATTAGCAATCTCACTCATCCACACATTATTACAAGCACTATTTACCATAAAAAAAAAAATAGAAGACATCAACAGTTTAAATGAGAAAAATAAACATCTGTATTTCAACCAGTACTCAAAACTCATTTTGATAAAAAAATTAACCTTCTTCCTGAGCAGCATTCAGTCAGCTGTCAAACAAAACATCATTACGGCATTAAAAACACCATTCAATGAACCACGTATTCTGAACACGGGTAAACATTCACATAAATAGGGGGGAGCACAACAAGGAAATAACCATCATTGCTGGCTTCCCCAGGTCCCCAACAATTGGTACCCCACAGCACTCATGGCAAATGCTAGGCTGAAAGAGAACAGAACGCCTAAAAGGCATCCCTCCAGCAGTTTTGTTTCATTACTTGCAGCTTGTCCAAACGATCAGACTTGTTTAGGTGATGGGAAAATCAGCCCAGATGTTTCCCTCTCCTCCCCAGCTCTGCCTGGTCAGTTCATTGCAAGTGTGAGAAGGGAATAGTGCAAAGAGCATCTCCTGCTGCCATGTCGCAGGGCAGACCTTCATGGGGCTCCTGTAACACAGCACAAACAGCTCTTAGCTGCAGGACTTATTTTAATAGGGAAGCAAATGTTTTTGAGTTTCTAAGACCAGTCTTAAAGGAGAAAGGAAAAAAAAAAACAGAATCTCATTCAACCAGCAAGCAAATCAATGGCATTCATGCTTATTTGGTCCATTTCACTATAGGCCTCAACATATTAAGACATTGCGCTTGTATACCTGAGAAGCTGCCCAGTTACACACAGAAAGGAAACTATCCAGGGCTTCATTATACCAACTAGCTATAATACAAATAGGCAGCAGCAGGGTCTAAAAGGCTGCCAAATACTTAAACCTCATGGCTTTATAGCTAATTATATATAAATATATCTATACACCTATATTAAATATAGGTACCGACTTCCCCTCCTCCCCAACGTCACTGTATTACTTTAACGTATGATTAACAGGGAGAGTGCAGACACCGTGTCCTGAGGGAACGGAAGTCAAAACCATTTCAACCTTCTCCTATGGTCATGATTCATTGTCTGGGCTGCGCCACAGGCAAAAGCATTTCAGGTTCTCTCTTTAAAAGAAAGAAATACAAGGTTCACAGAACAGCTACTGACGTTACCTCCTCACACCCTCCTCCTCTTTCTGAACCTCTTCCTGATGCGCACACTTCTCCTGATGTGGGGAACACTGGCAGTCCCATCAGTGCAGGTGCCCACGATGGATTGTGCAGCACTGTCTTCAGTTTCCATGCCCTGCAACAGAAGGGGAGCAGACTATTTGCACAGCAGCACAAAAGCTAGGAGAATTTGCAAGAAAACCCTTTCAATCATCATTTTAGTTAGCACAGCAAGATTTAAAACAATACTCCATTTGCACTCAAAATTAAGCATGGGACACAACGCTGTATTACCACGATCCCAGCAAACACAAAACATCCCAAACACACACAATTTTCAGCCAACACCAGCACTTCTTCCTGCAGCGTATGATCCTGTCACTGCTCTCCAGCCAGAACACACCTGATATGGTTTCTCTTTGCCTGGACACAACTCTTTGCTGGAGAGGTTGCACCTACCACAGGTGAGACTTCAGCTTTCCTTTACCTTACTTGGAAAATCAGCATCTCGGTCTCCAGGCTCATCACCACCTGTCCCATCCGACGTTGCATCGAATTCATCCCCACAGCTCTCATCCTCAGACGCCTCCTCCTCACTCTGCCACTCCTCTTCATCACTCTCTCCATATTCCCTCCTGCTGGCTGACAGAGTTGTTGCCACTTTCGGAGGAGGCAGAGTTGCTAGTACAGCAGGGAGCGTAAAGGCTGCTAGGAAGCGAGCTTTCAGCAGGAGAAAAGCAGGGTCGTTACCCAGTTTCTCATGCACCAGTTTCGTGATAGCATTCAAGTCAACCTCACCCTCAGTCTGACTGCCATCAGGGGACAGAAAACGCGCTGCTTGCTTTTCCAGAGCCGCCTTCTGCAGAAGTAGCTTTGAAAGGGTTTTTAAGTTGCACAAAAAAGGTGGGAAATAGGGCAACCTGGTTTGCAGTGGTGGTACCTGGACACCTTGCTTCCCACTCAGCCATTCCTTCACTAGCTCCTCATCTTCAAGGGAAATCAGGCTGTAGTCAAGCAGAGTCTTTTCTGCACTGGAAGTGGTTGGCTGGGGTGGAGCACTCTCAGTCTGTTCTGGGGGTGGTTTGGAGGCAATAGGTCTGTATTTCAACCCCTGGTCAGCTGAGCCTTCAGAATTCCCTGCGACACTGTCATGAGGAATTGAAGCTCTTGGCTGGAGCACATCCCCTTTATGAAGGACATCTGAGTTGGAAGATGATCCATTTGTTGTAGACGAGTCCTGTTTTTCTCCCGAGCTAACATCTGTCACACAGTGGGAATCAGACCCCTGAGTGTTTGCAGGTAGCTGCATCTGGGGCAGCAGCTGAGCATGCAGGGTTGGTGCACCACCTGGAAGAACATTTTGAGCTGCAGAAGAATCAACAGTCTTGGAGGAACTATCTGAGTGTGCAGATGTAGCAGAAGAAACACCAGATACGCTGCACACAGGATCGGCTGAGCTCACAGGGAAGACACTTGCAGAATGGCTTACAGCAGCTGGGCTCCCTGCAGCTACCTGGGGATTTGTTTTTGTCTCTGCATGGTTTGGGTGAGGTATATTTACTCCAGAGGATACAGGAGGTGCTCCTAAACCAAAGACATTGCCACTGGATGTCACACTTGCCTGACTTGGATTCCTCACAACAGCAGCTTGCAGACCGTGGGGAACACCCACAACGGCCTGCACAGCACTGGAGAGCAAAGCCTGCTGTGTTACAATCCATGTGATAGGCAGCATGCTGTCAGGAGTCAAATGGGAGCCAGGCTGTGGAGCTAGAAGAGCAGGCAATAGATTGACTGACCCAGGACGAGTCAGTTCATAGGTAACTGGTGCAGGAAGAGACACTTTGCTGTTGCCAGACTCTATGCCAAAAGGCATCACCGTGATTCGACGTGGCACAAAAGCTTGATTTTGGAACACCACTGGAGCTGAGCTACCAGCTAGGACCTGACCATCACACCCTCCTTGATCTGGGGCCTTTCCTGCTGCAGGTAGATTCAGGCTTGGAAAAACTCCTCTTTCAGGGGTATTTTGTGGACCTTGCTCATTGAGTTCCTTATTAGATTGCACTTTTGTCTCTTGTGAAGAGCCAGGGAGCTCCCCAACTTTTGGCACTGATGGAGAATGGCTTTCAAGCACAACAGGGGTAGAAGCAGAACCTGCAACAGAAGTCAACGCCGACGGGGAAGCTGGCACACATTGTACTTGGCTGTCCGTAGAGCCACCTGCTCCAGGTTTGCTCCCCACTTGTGCAGAAGGAATTATTTGCTGCAGTGGGTGCTGGATTATCAAAGGCCCTGAAAGCATCATCTGCGGCGCAACAAACAGTTTTGTCTGCATAGCTTTCTCTTTTAGCTGCTTCTCCATCTGCCGCTTCTCTCTCAGCAGTTCGGAGACAGTTTTAGGCTTCTGCCTGTGAGCTTGGGCCAGAGGAGCTGGAGGAGATGGGAGAGCTGGAAGAGCCGTCTGCGTTTTGGAAGCAGGCTGCGATGCATTGCCTATAAGGTGAATAAGGGGGAAGAAAAACACGTCTTCAAAAAGGAAGAAAGGCTTTAGATGCTATTTCATAGCTACATAGGAAGTAGGAAAATTCCTGACTGTGGGAGTTCTTATAACACTGCAGTGTTGTCAGTACACTGTTAGAGAAGTCTAACAGTGACAACCTGCAGACCATCAGGCAGGCACAACGACAGTGAGCCCACAGCCCTTCAGTACCTTTGCCAGTCCTTACCAAGATTACAGTATGAAGCCAATGACTGAAAGGTCCAAGAGCTACCAGAAAGGAGCAAGGCAGTATATTTTGTTTCAAAGTTCTCCTTCAGTTCAATTGGTTATTAGTATAGTGACAGTGACATTAAATGGAAATTCCTGTGCTTCATAAAAACAAATGCTCTGGTAGGTACCTGGAGATGGCTCCGAGTTCTGGGAAGCCTGTAAAAAATATATATAATATGTTAAGTTATACTTGAGACATATAAAGACCATTAGAACAGCACAGATGTCAATCAAAGCATCATCTGTCAATATCCTATGTAAATGGCAACACAGGCAGCACTTTATTGCGCTTCCGATCCCAAATCAGCTGGTAACACACACACAATACCACTAAGCACAGTCACTGAAAAGCCTCTATTTTAGTCAAGACTCCAGTGGGAACAGCTCAGAAACAGTTGGTGTACAATACCTGCTGAGGCCTCGCCGCATCGGCCCTTCTCTCCCGAATGATCTTCATGCAGCCATTGGTGTCAATCCGAAAGAGCTGCAAGATAAGCACTTCATTACAATTTGGTTCAGAAAAAGAATGTGTTGGTAGAGCCAGCAATGCGACAAGGCGGATGGGAGAGGCTTCACATGAAAGACTCTGGGTACATATTCACACTTGCAGAAAACTGTGACAGCATTGGAACGGATGCAGGGTTTACTAAATATAACATGCAAGCCAAGAGAACAGATTAATCTAGTAATTAGATTAATTTAAATGAAAGATTTATAATTGTTTTTAAGCATCAAGGATAAAGATTACCACTCCTTTAAAGCAGATAATGCCATTAAGACAGAAAAACCTACCTGAATGAAAAGTGTGAACAGGGGAGTGCTGGAGAGACTGACCGACTTGAGCTTCTGTTGAATAGAATAAGCTAGAAAAGAAGGCCCAACATCAAAACCAGCTGAATAGTCACTTGTAAGGTGCCAGAAAACGGAGACAAAGGAGTGCTATCTCTGATGGGTTACCACTACCTTTTGTTTGATCAAAAGCCATCCTCCCAGCTCGCAAGGTGCAAGGCAATAGCACGTCGCCCACCCAAGGTGTCACTGCCATGAGGAGCTTTCTGTCAAGGTTCATTTTTCTCCAACGTGCTCTCTCTTGACGGCGACTTTTCCCTGTGGTGCTCCACAGCCCCCTGTGCTTCTCAGCAGCAGATGCACCAACTTCAGACGTCTTTGTTAAAGTGGCAGCAGAAGACATTATTAGCTTTGATTGCTGTGCGTGAACAAACACATAATTAGAGTTCCGATTAGGAAGGTTCTAACAAAGTTAGTCCCTATTTATTTTCATAATTGCCCTATGATCTTTTCCTCTTGGGACTACAGTAAAATAAGACGTATGATTCTGTGTTTACTTTTTACTGAATAGAGTTTGGCAGTGCCCATACCACAGAAGCAGATGAGACAGAAGAGGCACTTACAAGTTTCCTCTGAAAGCACGTGTTTTCTCTCAACACTCTTCTCACATCCTCCAGGGTAACCCGCAGCACTTGCTTCCCACACCTGGAAGCCTTAAAAAGAGTTCACAAGGGAAGGTGTAAGGGAAAGCAGACCAGAGAAAGTTACTTGTGCTGATGCTATTCACAAAAGGTGCAAAAGCTCTCAACAGTCCTGTTACTGGGATTATCCACACACCCTGCCATCGGAGGAAAGGGAGTTATTTCAACAGCCAATCCTGCTTTATGAAGATATGGGAAAAGTTTTGTGTCAGTGACACCGTGGGTAGGAAAGAAGAGTTACTTTCTAGGTATGATGTGGCAGTGCCAGGAATTTCTGTTCATTCACACAGCTCTGTTTCCAACAGCACCCCCCAATGGTACAGTGAGAAAGCAGCTAACATGTATGAAAATTCATCCACTTATCTCATCAATTGCTCTCTTTACTGCAGCAAACACTCTTCCTGGCAGTTTCTAATCTAAGCTCAATTTCCATCCAAAACAGACCGAGAAACCCAGGGCTCACCTTGTTAATTTCTTCTATGGGATTCTTCACAGTGATGTCCGTTGAATGGGGACGTGCCATTCCCCTCAGGATGGTGCTCAGTTCTGTTGCTTTAGTATTAACTCCTTCCTCACCTCCTTCACACCTTGCATTTGGAATTTTACTGCTGCTGGTCCTCGCGTTAACACCCCCAAAAGAGAAAGGAGATGAAGCTTGGTGCCTTCCTTGGCATGACTCCGGCACGTCTGTCTGTGTTGGGATCCACAGATCAATGCTGGGAAAGGTGCACTCCTCCTTATTCGTCTTCTCCTCCTCAGAAGTGTCTGATAAGTCCAGTTCTACATCTTCGCTACTGCTCTCTGAGCAGCTGGAACTCTCCTCTGCATGTTGGCGTTTCGCTGACCTGGACCGTTTCTTTTTAGCCAAAAAGAGCACAGAGAAGCTTCAGCCAGCGCTCACCCTTGACTTGCAAATCTCTCAGAGCAGTAAGTTAGAGAGCCTTGTGGGGCAGTATTCTATCAGAGAAAAGGGGCTTCAAAATGGATAGTGCAGCAGCACCTGCTTGTGCTTCACCAATGGAACCACAACAGTATTTTTTAAGGTGGTCTTAAGCAGACAGCATTGATGGAGCACCTCGTACCACAACTGGCAGCTCAAGAGGTACATACAAGAAAACATGAGTATATGCATATATAACATCCTTAAAGGCCTTTCAAGGCAATAAGGAAGTTACGGATAACATACAAATATATAACTTTTAATTTCATTCTGTCAGGAAAAAAAAAAGGCTGCTTTAACACATCACTAATCAGACCACAAACATCCATGACAAAATATTGTGCAAAATCGAGGGCAAGTGTGGCACTGATTTCATAGGTTTTCACTTTCAGGTTAGAGAACCTTAATTACAGAGATGGGACTGTGACACGGGAGGGTTCCATACAATACCTTCGACCCAATCATGATTTTCCACTTGCTCAGGCACTGGGAGCGAGTCCGATGTGGCAGCTCAGATGCTATTTTACTCCAGTGACCTAAAAAGGAAGAGGAGTAGAGCATACCTATTGATGCAACCAACTGAAGGGAGAGCATTTCTCTTCCACAAAACCAGTTAGATGTCAGCACTAAGATTAAAACGAGGGTTGGTTGGATGGGTTTATGTCTTTGTTGGAGTGGAAGGCTGATTTTATTTGATTTTTAAAACTATGTTTAAATCACATGAAGCCTCCATGATGTTCCACCTCCTTAAACAACAGTCTGACCGACTTCCTCAGACCAGCATCAAGTTGCAACCCTGTATGTTTTCATGGAATCTAAAGCACCTCACTTTAGGAAACATCTGATTTACATTTTACTGAAACATAGTAGAACTGGTATATACACATGTTCATGAAAGCACTTGAATAAGATTCCTGTGCTTCAGTAGCACCACAATCTGCAAGCAAAGGTAATACAGTCTGATGGAGGCAGTGCAAGTGTGACATTTACATAAGAGAGCATCATCTCTAAAAAGGCTCATTAGGGTATGAACTACTCCAAACCTTCTGCTATTTTAGAGTTGCTAGTGAGACTGGGAAAGTGTCTGTCTTGCATTAGATTGCACCTAAGAAGATCCAGCAGAACTGTTACCCATCCTGATAAGCTCATCATACACAGAGAGGAGTGCTGTGAAATTCAGAGTGTAAAAGAGTAGGGGGTGGGAAAAGAGATTGATTTCCTTGTCAGGGCAGAACACCATACATACTTACAGCAACTGACTCTTATGCAGAGAAATGTATATGAGTGGATGATAAAATCCTAATCCTCACCTTTGATTTATCAAAGATTTCTTTGCGCTTTGCTCCGCCATGCACTCAGTCAACATCAGAAACTAAAATGAACGTACCAGCGACCAAAGCCCTGGCAGCATTACATCCCCCTTCCTCACAGCAGTAATAGCACGCTCAGATGGAGGCTAAAAGGTTAAAACCTGATGCTGAAAAATAGTATTGGAGAAAGTAAGAGAACTCTTTCACGGGCTGCGTGAGCTCTGTGGAGCTGTGACAGACACAGCAATGCAGCCCTTCTCTACACAGCTCCTTAATAAGTGAACTTCCAAGGAAAAGGCTGCTCCATGTAAGGAAGCTCGAAACCATCAGCACGAAACAGAGCCTGCCACTGCTTAAAACAAGAGGAAGAAACTCAAAGAATAAACACTACTTTCCTGAGCTAAAAATTAAGCCACAGGAAAACTCACCCAGGCCGTGCTTCTGCACCAGATCAATCAGCTGTTCTTCTTCCTTTAAACTCCATTTGCCTTTCTTTACATCACGGTGCAATGCTTTTAAGTATCTGCAAATGAAAAACATTAAAGTAAGAAATGTTTCACTTCATTTATATGGTACTGATCAGCTCCATAATCTGAGGCTGAACACAACCAGCAGCCTTATCAGATCTTTCCCTCTTCTAAGGCACCCATTACTGCTCCTGTAACACAGCACACTTATAATCCCTTTGATCACAGAAATATCAAGCTACATGGTTAAAAACTATCATGAGCAGTTGTAAAACAGATCACAGAAATGAGAACATGCTGCATTTGGTCTCCTGAAGCTGGGTTCAATGCTGAAGATGCCTCAGCACCTCTCACAACATTGGTGTCAGCTGCAGGAAGTGACTGACCAGACTGTTGCTGCAGCCCATACATGAGTGACCACCTTTCCTCCCTGCATGCACACACGCTTCGGGATCCCTTTGCCCTGCTTAGGACAACAGCTGCTCCAACTTCTGCTACGCCACCAGCAGCTATACCAAGGGAATGATGTGCCACAGGCAACAGAGCATCGCTCTCCCTGCTAGACTCAAGTGTCAGCTCTACCTTCTCTAACTACAGAGGCAAAGTCAGGTGGAAACAACAAAGGCCGTGCTTAGAGACCACCTTTAGAGACCGGTGGGGATTGTATTTAGACCATAACCACATTCACGACAGTCTTTAAGATGACACCATTGTAAGCAAAGCAAACGTTTGTAACATGAGTTGCAGCTTGGCTCTGGACAATAGGCCTGAAGGCACAGCTGTTCCAGGCACTGTACTTACCTGTCACTGCACTGAGCATCACTTCTCCCCGGCACTTCTGTCCGAATTTTATACCAGTCACGCTCTCCATACTTCTCAACTGCAGCCAACAGCATCTGTGTTAATCACAGAGAGGAAGAGTTGAAACTCTTTGTCAGTAATAGTTCTAGACAGCTTAAAACAGCAGCAGCTGTTTATTTCCACAGAATTATAAGTCTCGGTCCAAAGGTGTTTGGGAGTTAGGACCTCCTAACCTGTAAACTGCCCACCTCAGACCATTTTACATTCCTTAGTATAACATTAAAGCTCACGTGTACATAACCATGCAGCACTGCAAATCTAACCTTCCACACACCATCATTATAGGGAATTAGAGAGCAGAACTCACAGCATCCTCCTCTGGTGTCCAGGGCCCTTTCTTCAAACTGGGATCCACACTCTTTGTCCATCGATAAATCAGCTGGGCAGAATCTCTTCCTTCCATGTAATAGGCAACTAGAAATGAAAAGGTGTATTTTAACTCTGCTGCAAGCAATATTTCTTCACTTACTAGCATTTGGAACTGCAATCTTTCCAAACAAACAGTAGATTGCCATCAGATGCAT
>PPHD01002960.1:0-30004 GCA_002909625.1 Bambusicola thoracicus
GAGATCTTTTTATTTTCCTCTTGAAAACAGAAAATAAAGTGTGCACACACTGCTGTTTGTTACTTTTGAGCCGCTGGAAGTATGTACAAAGCTTGTGATTTCATCCCCTGACTTTGTGCACTTCCATTACTGACCAACACACTACACCACAAGCTGCTGTGTCCTGACATACTGGTCCAGCTCTGTTTAGCTGTGACATTAGAAACTCCCACCTAGCCAGGGCTCTGGTCTGGGGGCAGTCACACAAACACCAGTGCAGTAGCACAGGGTGTCAGATACGTGCATGGTATCTTCTGGCATGTTTGAAAATGAGTGTTATGCAACTCAAGTGTGCCCTAATCCACAGGCACAATGGGAAGCATTTATTCATAAGTTATGAAGCTGTAAAATGTAACTGGATTGCTTCTTGGAAATGCAGAACAAGTTGCTAATTTGTTACTGGGGTTGGACTAAAAGAACAACAGCTAACAGCCAGCATTTCAGTGGAGCAATTATCAGAGCACAAGGCGACTACTACATGGCCACAGGCTGATTACTAGAACAGTCCTGTTAAAATGAATGTAAATGATTGAGTGGCTCAGATGTTTAATTTGGAGGTGCTCTCTCCCTGTGCTCCCTTGCAGAGGCCCATCCAAGCAGCCGTGCAGGACCAAAAACATGGCACTTGCTGGGCCTTGCTCTGCGTCTCCTGCTACAGCTCTTGGGCTGAGATACAGGCAATGACCAGAAGAAATATGTATGACCAACAACTCATGCACAAAGCCCTAGGACCATGCCACTGCTTCCTCCATTGGCCTGCAACAGATCTATGTGCTGACTCCTGAGGCAGCAGCACAAATGTCTGTGTCAGTGGTCCTCCTGGCACTGCTGAGCTCCGTGCTCAGCAGGGACATCACCTGAAAAGCTGGCTTAACATTACCAAGCACGGTTGTAAAGGAGACTGTCTCATACACAACTCTGAGGAACCTACAGCTGCAGTCCAACTCTCTGGTATGGGAAAAAGAGCATTCCTGCTCTTTCCTAACCTACGATACAGTGACACAATACAAGAAGAATGAAAAGAATAACTTAACCTATTATTTATTTTGTAAGCATCAAAAGCATGTTCAGCACAGGGAAGACTTTAGTCTCTGTTCTAAGGATTCAGTCCACTTCGATTTTGTTTATAACCAAGAGGAATTTACTAACATAAATCCCCCTTGATGTAATGAATAACATTTTGTCACTGCATTATAATGTTTTCTTGAAGAAACTGAAGTGAAAGACAGTCAAACAGCAGCAAAGCTGAAATCCTTCATTGACAAAGCACTCATAGCATGGAGTCTGCCTTCGAACATTTCTTATTGCTGCTGCACCTAGCACTACAATAAAACCAAAATGCACACCAGGTAAAACTGGTCAAGTTTATCACATGTTAGGCAGCTCAATTTTTATTTCAATTTTTATTTGCATTTTTATCTCTCCTCCCATCTTTTTGAAAGTCTGTACTACTTGGGGAGCTGCCTGAATGCAATATGTAGCTTGACATAAATTACAGTTTTGAAATCATTACTTCAGCATCAACTTTAAGAGGACAGGACAACACACATGAACATAAACTAAAACAAAACAAAACCCACCAGCAATGATTTATATGGTATGCTTTAAAAGAAGATAGAGGGTAAAGTGAGTTTTTAGACTGAAACAGTTTTTATTGGGAAAATGTGTTGTTGCCAATCTAGGGCACTGGGGACCCGGCTTCACAGACTGGAAAACACACAACAGCAGGCCTCTGTCCTACAACGTGCACGCAAAGCAAACTCTTGTTGATTAATTGTCCTAATACAAGTATTCCTTGTTGCGTTCCTTGACTCCACACCCTACTTAGAGTACAAGCACTGTCCACCGTTCATCAAAACTGTATCAGCTAGCAAGGAAAACCAGACCTGGACGCAGAGCTACCTACAGCTGTATGGTAAAAATCCGTTGAAGAGGCTCCTCTCAAAAACACCCTCTTGCCAAGTAATTCACAGATAGAGATTTTCTTTTTATCCCCTGCCCAAATCACTGAGATCATTTCAAGACATCTGCAGCAAGAGCAGAAGGGAATGAAGAACAACCAGAGGCATGCACACGCTCGCACGGCAGGAGGCCCAGCCCAGGACGGCTGCGTGCACTGTGCTATTAGCCTTATCGAAACTGCTTGCACATGTGCACAGGTAAAAACAAGCTGCTGGAGCCACAGCTCCTTTTTCACCAGCTATGATAAAGTGTGTGCGCTTGTTTCTGCCATTGCATGCGTACAGGGAGGCATCAAAACGTATTAGAATGGGCTAAAACAAATCCTGGAAAAGCCCTCTTTGCTTAGATAACTGACGGTAAACAGTCAAGTAAAATTTTAAGATTGTGTACATATAATGGAAACGAATTAGATTATATTATTGATTTAATGACCCAGCACTTATTACATAAATAAAATAGCTGTAGGAACCAAAAACACCGGTCAAAACCATTAAACCTCTAATACTTGGGCTCCTGCAAATCAAAATACGGTGATGTTTTAAAATTAAAATAAAACCAAAACAGAAAAGCAAATGGCAGCTGCATTTCCCTGGGCTCTGGCCAGGATTGCCAAGATTCATTGCCTGCAGTCCATTTTTACCACAAAGCACTAAGCTCTGCCATGAGTGAGATTACAGTGGGAGAATGCAGCAATTATTTTAACTACAGAACTAGTAACGGGAACAGCTGTTAACAGGCTTCTTGAAACCGTTGATTCTGCCTTAAGGTTTGAGTTCAGGAACCAAATATTTTCCTCTCCTCCCTTTCTTATAGAGTTTAAAACAAACAAACAAACAAACAAAAAACAACAAAAAAGCAACAAAACTTATCAACAAATAGACAAACATCACAGGAAACCTTCTCCCTTTCCCAAGAGAAAACTTTTCCCACAGAAGATTCTGCCAGCTTCTGGCAATCAGTTCTGCAAATCAGTTGTTTAACCTGTTGGAAATGTGGCACGAACGGCAGCAGAGCAGGAAGAAAAACCTGAGTCCTCTTCGCTGAAGGAAGGCTCTTGGGCAGCTTTTAAACAGAATCAAAGTAACTCCCAGGAATTTGGTTCCACCTACGTTTTTACTGTCTTTTTAGATCAACATGCAAATAGCAGTCCTTGATGGAACAAAAAGCTGAAAAGGATCCTTATTTTTTGAAAAACCTCTGTTTCCATTAAATAAGCATCATACCACTCTGAACCTTCTTTGATTGCTGTACTGTTCACTTACACAGAGAACAAAACCGAATACATAGCCACACCAGCTTGGTACTGCACAAAGATCCCATCCTAGGGCACAGTGGAATGCAAGGCATTTATCATTTTTGGACAGGCATTTGGCATAAAGGGTGTACACAGCCTGTTGGCCTAGGCAAGAATCATGCATGGTCCACTGTCAGAAGGCGGCACAACATTGAGCAAGAGCTCATCTGCAGGTTAGACCAAAAGCAAGGCAAACCACAGGGAGCACTTCAGAACAGGGTGACTCCATGAATGGGATATTGTGTCAGATGTTACACAGACACTTCCAGCCACTATTTTTAGGCAAAGGTGGCAGAAAACAACAGTACTAGAAACAGATACGGGCAAAAAAGTGCTGGTGTAAGCTGGTCACAGAATTCAAGCAAAACCAAAGTTAAAACAGTTTTCCTGGGAGACCCCACTGAAAACTTTTCCAGTCCTCTCAAACTCACTGTTACAAGTGTGCAGAAGTCAAAGGCTTCCAAGCCATAGCAAGCTGTGCTGAACACAGCACCATTCAGCATGCACAAGGAGCATCACCAGCTCTCCAAAGGAACACAGAAATGTTATGAACACGCAGTTTGTTGTCTCAGATGTAGCTAACAGATCCAGGAAACTGAAGGCAGTGTTAAATTCAGGCAATAGGTAGGCCAGCAGCATGAAGATTTGGGCACCAGTGGATGCAATGGTGAGCGTGAATAGTGCCAGGATACACACTTCCTACTTGTTTTGATGCAAAGTAGCATCCGTAAAGGCAATACATCTGCTAAATTACTTTGTAGCTTCACAACATCTCCAATAGTAAAGGGAGAATTAAGATAAGAACTGGGGGACAGTAGTAGTGAAGGACTCAGTGGCAGGATGGAGAGGCACCTCAGGAGCATCGTTACAAACTGAAGGAACACCTGCCTCAACTATGCCTACACAAACACAGCTTGGGAAGTCAGTCAGCAAGAAAAAGAGCCCTATACTGACACAAAACATGATGTGAACGGAACAACTGAGACAGCTTGAAGCATGGAGTATTGTGATTGGCAGACAGACACTCTTCAGGACATGTGGCCCTTTATGCAACACAGCATTTTGGATACAGGGAACTCTTCCAGGGGACAAGAGCTGGGTGAGACCTTATGAGTTTGGATCAGGGCACTAAGCATGTCATTGTATCAGGATCCTTCTCAACAATTTCCCAAGATGAAGCCTTGGTTAAACAGAGAATTGCTCTTAATCACAGCACTGGCTCTTATGAAGGATTTTTATCTCTTTGACATCTGCAGGAGAGGTAACAAAACAGGTGGGACACACCAGAATGGAGATTTCTACACTTGAAGAACTTCTTGATACAGGTACTATATAGGCTAACTAGAAGTGGTGCATGGCTGGACTGGCTATTCAACAGCAGGGATGTGCTGAGTAAGGACATAAAAATCACTGGCAGCTGTAGTAGTAGTGACCACAACACAAGGGATTTCAAAGTTCTGAGGGCACTGGGGAAGTACCAATGCAGGCTGCAGACCACAGACTTCAGTAGAACTAACTTGGGGAGTAGAAGGTATGACCCCACTGAAAGCAGCTATGAGGGGTAGAGGATCACAAGAAGGCTGGCAGGTCTTTGCAGACATTTCCTTAGCTCAAGAATAGTCCATTCCAATACTCAGGAAGTCAAGGAGACATGCCAGGAGCCAAGGAAGTACTAATGGTGGAACTCTACTGCAAAAAGGCAGTGTAAGAGATGTGAAAGCATGACGAGGCTACAAAATAAGAATTCAAAAACACTGCCTTGGCACGCAGGAATTATGTCAGGAAAGCAGGTAAGAACTACAGGCATTATAAGGATAACAAGGTTGATGGGACTTTGGGTGATTTGCTTTAGTGAAAGATTTCCCTCCCATGGCAGGAGATTGGACTAGATGATATTTAAAGATCCTGTCCAACTCAAATCATTCTACAGGTTTTATGATTCTCACAGGAGTTTCTAGTGCTACATTAACAGTTGAAGGCCAAACAAGGAAACTGTGGGACATGACGGTTACGGTAGGTCATTTAGCAACAACAGACACAGATAAGACAGAGGTACTCAGTGCCTTCTTCAACAAAAAAATTCTTTAAAATGTCCATAGTTAGAAACAGGGTTCAAATAGGAAAGAATGACCACTAGCAAATGAAGACTGAGTCGGGGATTGCTGCATGAAACTTGACCAAACCTGCTGCATCTAAGGGTTCTGGTCAATGCCAGCAGGGAAGCTCTCTCTCATATCATCCCATCTTCAAACAAAGGCCAAAAGAACAATTACGAGAACAGCAGAATGGTAAGCCTCACTTTTGTTCCTGGTGAAATCAAAGTGAGTTCCCTCTGAGCACATTTCTGGGCACTCAGAGAAAGGGGAAATGAGATTGTTCTGACAGTGATGGTGAACAGACTGCATCTGTTGCAGTGCAGTCCTCACTCTATTGACTCTTTCAAGTTGAAATCTGGAAGTATTAAGAATCTAAAGTTACATGGGGAGAATCTTCATACCCGAAGAGGTCTTGCTTCAGGAAGTAGGGTTCATAACAAATTCTGTCTTAGCTGCCGGTCTCCAAAATAAGCCTGAGACAAATGAGATATGTACAGGAACTCTTTATCAGTTTACGTTTATTTTGTAAGTACCAGCCTGCTTAGCGACGTTTCTGATATTGTGTAAAAATTTTATCTCTCGTTTCACTTGTGATTCTGGCACCTGCTGTTTTTGTTCCTTCAGAACTTCACAAGGGTTCCTCTTGTTTATATTATGAGTGGATCACAAAATTCAGTTTATGCTTAAATATACTTAATTACTCAACACAGTTTAGTCTGCCTCCCCCCAGACTCTTTCAAATACTGAAGTAAAGCAGAGAGAGAATAGTAAAATACACTTCTTGCAACTTTCCATTTGAAAATCTGTGGTAAGATGCACACTAGAAGATCTGCAAAGACAAGTCTGAAACAACAGCAAAAAAATTATATGCAGGTTCTATCTGCCCTCTCCCCACAACTGCAAACCAACCCAGTTGCTACTGAAATGTACCAACGACAAACACCCAAACTGCAGCACGTCTTCCAAGAAGAAAGGACTGTCTTTTGTGGATGTTTGCAGATACCCCCAAAAATTCCTTCTGGAGGTCCCTTTGGCAGCTCAAGAGAACTCAGTTGGAGCCCAGAGGCCCTCAGCACCTGATCTCTGGTTTCAAAGCAGGATGTAAGAACACTCCTTGGCTGCTGACATGGATAATCCCAAGAGGGAAGAGGCTTGCTCTCTAGGGCTGCACTCCAAAAGTCTCCTTCTCCCTCATGACAGTATTACTGTACAGAAAGATTCTGAACAGTCTGCAACTTCATACAGGTCCTTTCTCACTTCACCTTTATGTCATGCTGTTCGGTTGCTGAAGTGCAACATCCTATCTGAAACCTGTCCCTTCCTCCCCTGTGTCTAGGTCTGCTATGTCCAAGAAGGTCTCTGCACACAAAGCAAAGTTTGCCAGAAGCACAAAGTTTTCTTTTACTTCAGTTTCAGAAGACTGATTCCAGTTGTGAAAACACATTTGAATTTAACATTTAAATTTAAGCTTACCTTAACCTCTGAATGGTGCTATATTCAGTGACAGAGGCTGTTGTGTCATACACTGGAGACCACACTGCAGAGCTGCTTGAGAACTGGCATGTTGCAAGCATCTGAAAGAGGCTTTGACCACCTTCAAGTTTCATTGCATTGGCCATAGAGAGGGTGACAAACCATACTGGTGTATATGTTTTGCAACAGACATCAAGAGAAGCCACTTTAGCAGCCACAAAACATGAGCAGCTTACAGCCACCATAGGCTTTTCCTTCATGGGAGTAGTGAGGGTACTGCATGACTCCCATATGCATTTAGAGATGCAAGAAGTCTGAGAGGCCTAAAGAACTGGTGTTGGTCTGGCAAGTGCATCCTGCCTGGGTGAAAACTTGATTCTGGAGATCAGGTCTGTGTGGTGTCTTTTCAACAGTACAACTACACACATTGGCTTGAAGGAGAGATGAACCTCCCCTGCATTAGTCATGCCCAAAACAACAGACAGAACATACGCAGCAGTATAGCAAAACTGCGTTACCAGTATCTGACTTCTTTGCATAGATGGGCTTTGTGCTTTCTGCAGCACTCATCCCAGAAGCACTTTCCATCTCAGTGTACTACAACAGTCACAACTGCCAGGCACTGCGAGGGAGTTGGACGTGGTGCCAGACAACCCAGTAGATGCAAACACTACTGGGACTAAGACTGACATAAGCACCATGCCAGGAAAAGCAGAGCAGAGAACAGGGTATCTGACTGATCCCATAGCCTGTCACCTGAATAATCCTGAGAAAACATCCCCACCACAGTACAGCTGCAAAATGGACTTTGTGCAGGGGATTCAAAAGCAATCAAAGCCTCATGTAATGCCCCACATAATCAGTGGCTGAGCCTACCTCAACTCACAGAAAGGAAGGCACCTGAATATGACGGTAGTAAGAGTGGCTGTAGCACAACATGGCAATTTCATACATGATGTGTCAGAAGGATGCAACTTCATGAGTCTGTTTGTTCAGAAGGGAATGTTCCAAGTGACAACACCAAGGTTTCATTATGCAGAGATGCTACAAGGAACACTTGTGAGTCTCAGCTAAAAGGCAGAGTGAAGGAAGTATTCACTATGCTATGCCATCCCCCTTTTAATTATTTTTCTTTTCTTAGAGAGGAAAGGGTTACAGTGCGCACAGGCAGCACGAAATCTTATAAGCTAATCTGAAAAAAGCCAGCATGTGATCTGGCAGAGCTGAAAAATGGGAAAGAACAGAAAGTTTGCCCTTTCATCATTTTCCTACTGACAGACAGGGTGGGGTAGAGGATCCCACACACGCACCATCTCCTCTGAAGCAGTACAACTGCAAAAAAGTTTGAGACTCATCTGCAGATGAGACAGCTTGTTATGGACTGCTTCCTCCCAGGTGCTAGACTTGGAGAAAAGACAAGATGGAGAAGGGACAATAGCCATCTCCCAAATATATTCGTGTCTACTTTTGCTTTTTCCTTTGTCGGGTTTTTTTTTTCCCCACTTGCTAAAGAGCAAGATACAAATGCAAATAAACAAAGAAAGAAAGAAAGAAAGAAAGAAAGAAAACGCAAGGCGGAGGAGATGCAGTAAAAATTAAGATTGGCATTCTGTATCTCTCAGTCTACGCAGGACAGCAAAGCTCATGGAGATGCTTTTCCTAGTATCTGTCACGTGTAATCACATCTGATTACTACAGAGCTCCAGCAAGAAAGCCCTATTATTCGACTAGGAGTAAAATTATACAAAGTTAATATCTTAATCAGGTTGATTCATTCGGTTGAGTTCTTATATCTCATCCTCTTTAAGCAATTTTTTTTTCTGACCTCATTCAAGTAATTCTTTTATCATGATAAAAAGAAGAAAGCAGGTGTCAGATTAGAGTCTTCTCTCATGTTATCTTACACATTGCCCTAAAGAAAAAAACTAAAACCACAGATGAGCCAGGTACAAGTGTATTAATTAAAGCAACAGAAGCAGGATATTAAAACATGAAATTAAATCTATGGTATTCCAGCTGCTGTGGGACAGGTGCTGGGAATCATTCTGACCTTCCTGTCTTAACTGGAGAAACTGAAGAAAATGAGCTAACATCCGAACCTTGAAACGACAACACTCTCACATGCTTCAAATGCTGAAACAAATAGGAAGGGGAATGAAAAGACTTACATGCAGGTAAAAATAGAAACGTCTTCCTCAGCACTGTTTTAGACCTTCTCTTAAGCCCTCACTACTGCAGGGTACAAATCATGTCTGCAGTGAGCAACCGTATGCTCTGTAAATCACCGAGAAAGAGGAGAATGATAATTTAGCCATTTGCTTCATGTACAACATGCTCTCCCTCAAGCAATACAGTTTCTGATTCTAATGCGTGATTCATAACCATAAAAACACATGTGAGACTTGCAGAACATTTTGCTGTGCTTCATAAAGAAGGAAAGGCTACAAATTACTCAATTCTTTGGTAATAGTAACAAAAACAAACAAACAAACAAACAAAACAAAACAAAAAAACAGCCTAAAAGGACACCCAATTGCATTTGCAAATTAATTATTTGGGAAGACAAGAATCACTTAGGAAAACTAGCTGACATGGTGACTGAAGGGAGCCTACAAACAGGAGGGGAGTCAACTCTTTGAAAGGGTGGGTAACAGCAGGACAAGGGGAAATGGTTTTAAGTTGAAGGAGGGAAGATTTAGGTTGGATGTTAGGGGGAAGTTCTTCACTGTGAGAATGGTGAGATGCTGGCACAGGCTGCCCAGAGAGGTTGTGGATGCCCCATCCCTGGAGGTGTTCAAGGCCAGGTTGGATGGGGCCCTGGACAGCCTGGTCTAGTATTCAGTGTGGAGGTTGGTGGCCCTGCCTGAGGCAGAGGGGTTGGAGATTTGTGATCCTTCAGGTTCTTTCCGGGCCATTCTGTGATTCTGTGAAGACGATAGTACATATATACATGAAGGGTTAATTAAGTTACTCATCTGAGAGAAGTGGTTTAGACTCGAGGAGGATCTGATGCTATTCAGCTGCAGAACACTGGCTAACAGACTCATTTTTCATTTGCTGTTTTAGGTGGAAATGGGAATGAAGAACCATGAAATAGTTCCTGCCAGCTTAATTGCTTCTATTGCAAGCCTGAAGCATGGTGGCTGTAACAAAATTCTGAGAGAGCTGGGGAAACACAGGCTCCTGGCTTATGAACGAACTAAAAGTGAGTTTGATTTATGTTCTGGGCTCCTCTCACCCCTTCTCATGCTGCAGTACCATTGCTTGGCACACAGAGACATCTGGAGCACTTGCTAACCTCATTTTCTCTGGGATCCCTGGGAATGTGGATTTGTTCAGCAGCAAACAATATTGCTGTCTGCTCAACTGCTGATTCCATTTGAGCTCATAGGCTGGGATGAATGGAAAGGCGAACATTTAAATCTCTTTGGCTCCGTTATGAAATTCGTGGAAACATGAAATAGCTGTTGGTTAAGGTAATACTTAAGTGTATACAGAAATCAACCAAAAAGCGTTACAGTTTTATCATAGTGCACAAACTGGAAAAGAGTGCAAAAGTCTTATGACCTGCACCTCAGCAGAAACAGTTACTAAGGTAGTTTTTATTTCTTTTCACTTGTGTAGTAGTAGTGTAGCAGACCCTTGCCCATTTCTGTCAACCTTGTAGTTGCTTCTCACTTTTTGTCTGCATGAAATTTCTTCCCTTTCTGTCTGCATTCTTCAGAGTTTTAAGGTTTGGTTTAGAGCCCCACAACAATCCTAAATCCCTACTATATCTCCTCGGTAATTATTTTCAAAAGTAATGCCATTTCCATGCCATTTGGAGTATCATAATTGCTTGTGCTATTGAGGAGCTGATCACATCTATCTTTTATCCAGTTTATTTTTAAGATTTGCAGGAATTTAAACATTCCATCAAATCTAGCTGATATTAGCCAAGAGGAAATGTAGTACTTGAGTTTTTGGTACCATAAGCTGGAACAAGAAACTAGACTGAAACTAGGTTGTTGTTTGTTTTTTTTTTCCCTTTAAGGTAATGTGTCTATAATAAGGAATTAAATGTTTTGTAATTTATTTTTATTTAGCGGTCCAGGGCTATCGGTTAACTAATGCAGGATATGATTACCTTGCCTTGAAAACTTTGTCCTCCCGCCAAGTCATCAGTTCTGTTGGAAACCAAATGGGTGTTGGCAAAGAATCAGGTAATTAAAAAAAAAAAAATTCTAATTTTGGGTTTTTTTTGGAGGAAGCTTGTCAGTATTGTTGCATGTATTTTGCTAGAAACTTGGTAGTTGTATCTCTGGATAGTCATCTCAGTTAGACTGTCCAACACCAGGATGTGTGGCTTAATTCATGAGGCTTTTTACTGCATTTGGTTGTGGGGGTTTTTTTTGTGTTTTTTTTGTTGTTGTTGTTGTTTGTTTGTTGTTTTTGTAAGAGTGTTGTTCCAGTGTGACCATTTTGCCCAAATTTTGGTTTATCACTTAAAAGGTATTTTGCTGACAGATGCCCAGTGTCTCATGCTTCGTGAAGGATTTTGAAATATCTTATCAAAAAGATAACTTCAGCTTTTTTGTTCCACCGATAAAATAAAATTATGTAATACACAGTCAAAACTATTGGAATGCTGTCTTGGTTTCTCTTACATGTAGGTTGCACTTTGGCACAGCATGTCTCTCATCATTAAAGAAAGAGAGTTGTTATAGACAAATGGTAGAAATGAAATATGAACTAGGTGTTAAAATTAAGAGGTTGGTCCCTTGTGAGTCATTAGAAAGAAGGCAGCATTTCCAGCGTGTTTTTAAGAACACTGGAGTTTAGCATCTGACCTGTATTTCCCTGTTTGGGAAGCTTATAGTTCCATGCTGTACAGGTGGCCTGGAGAAATACCCATCTATCCTGATTGTAGGAACCTGAAGTCAGAGAGCTTGAATTGTCTCAGTTCCTCATTCCAGCTACTTTTACCTCTTGGTCTGAAAGATGTTTCAGATAACATCAGTATTTCTCCTAATGGAGAACCATATTCTCTTCAATAATTTCTTCCATCTCAGATTACTAATAGGCATTATATAAATGTAGCTCTCTTTACTGTTGGACTAAGTGTGGTAGACCTTACTATGCCAGAAATACTTTTTCATTATAGACTTGTCAGGTACCATTTATTTCATAGATCTGTGTTGCTGTTTCTCTTCTAGATATTTATATTGTTGCAAATGAAGATGAGCAGCAATTTGCAATGAAATTGCATAGGCTTGGAAGAACTTCTTTCCGCAGTCTGAAAAATAAGCGTGACTACCATAAGCACAGGCATAAAATGTCATGGCTGTATTTATCCCGGCTAGCAGCAATGAAGGAGTTTGCCTACATGAAGGTAGGTGGCCATTTACACAGTATCAACAGTGGTAGATAAGATACTTCTCATACTATCTTTTCATCACCTTGTGTTTGCAGTACTGGTAGAATTTATGCTTATTTTCCTATTGGACTTAAATTATGCATTTCAGAGAACATCAACGCTGTACTTCTTGTATAGCGTCCAGTGTTAAAATGAAGCCTTGCAACAAAAGTTTTATGAAACTGAAGCAAGTTTTCTTAGAGGATTTCAGTTGAATGTTGTTATTTTTGGACAGATAACATAAAGCTGTCCAGTAATCTGAATGTTAATGAAGGCATCTGAGTAATCTGCAGTATGCTGCTTCCATCCTAACATTTTGTGCTTATCTTCATCATACATGTAATGTTTTCTTAACAATTTTCTTTTTATTTTTTCGATGTGTTGACTCTTTCCAGGCTTTGTATGACAGAAAATTTCCTGTTCCAAAACCTGTAGACTACAACAGACATGCAGTTATTATGGAGCTCCTTGATGGCTATCCCTTGTAAGTACTGAAGCTTGAATTCTCTGTTGCACAGAAACCCTAATGATTGTAAATTCATTAAGGCAGCAAGGATTGCATTTTTCCTTATCCTGTGAGTGAATTCTGACCATAGTAAAGCTGCTTGGCCTGCAGTGGCTACAGTCCTGTTTAGTTATGGTCTTACTTCTCTGACCAACTTATCTAAGTAAAAATGTATTATGTGTTCAAAGAAACTAGTGAAGTAGACTTAATTTCTTTAAAGTATGCAATACGCTGAAAGAGCAGTGTGATGCAGATGTTAGTGGTGCAACTGATTTCTATGGCAAAGTGATATATTCTGCTATGTTCAGTATCATGTGCTAGAACAAAACAGTCTACATTTTGATATGGTAATGAATATCTAAAATAGGTAGTTCAGTCAAAAAGTGATTATCCCAAAGTGTAACAGTTGAAGAGAAATGTGGAATAAGTGCCTTTTAATTAAGTGCCTTCAAGGTATTCTGAATCCCCTTTGTTTGTTAAATAATTCCACATTCATCCTTTAGACGGATTGGTTTTGTGTGGGCATCTGCAGTGGGGTTTTACCATGCTCACCCTGTTCTGCGGTTTTAATCTGAAGGAGATGCTGGATGAAAATTATTTCAAATGAACAACAACCTCAGAAGATACCAGTTAATGTGACTTTATTTTATAAGACCTGTCCCTATGAGAAATGTCACCAATTAATTTTTTCACCTGTACAAAAGTGTTCAGCAGCAGCATGTTTGAAAGCTGCTGGACTTTCCTTGTGCTTTCTTTCAGTGTTGTGCAGCTGATACGCTCTCATAACACTGTGGTGTTGCATTCAGGCCAAAATGTATCACAAGAAGATTTTAAGTTCTGGCTTCTCCTTAGCAATTTTTGGTATAATAAAACAACTGCTTCTTCATGCTGTTTATAAAGAGAAAGTGATGTGTATCTTGCCCATTTTCTGTACTTTGTTTTCACTGGTGTGTATTCTAAAGTGCCCTAAGCTTTTTACGTTTTGGATCCTCACCTTACCTTCCAACTTAGACTTGAAAATATGTTTTTGTAAGTGAAACTGCGGGGGATTTGAATACAGGATTATCTCCTGTTTCAATACAGGAATTCCTGTTGTGAAGTTATGCTTATCTGAAAAAATCCAGACATAAAAATGAGCTGATCTATTATTTAAATACTGCAGTACAACAGAAGAACTGTTGAGAGAACAAGAGACAATTGGTAGCCGTTAAAAAGCTTATAAGTGTAAGGAGAAACTTTCTCCCTATGAGGACAGTGTGACAGTGTGGCACAGGGTAGTTAATGAGGCTGCACAGTCTTTCTCCATCCCTGGAAGCTTTTCACCCCCATCTGGGGAATTCCTGATGACTTAATGTCTGTGCTCAGAGCTGAGATACCCTCTATTCCCATACCCTGAGGAAGGTATCGGAATAGAGACTTCTGGAGCTCCCTTATAACTTCAGTTACTCTGTCCTGTGAGATTTAATTGGTATACCTTATCTGTATCAATTAAATCCTTCAGGGTTCAGGATATTTTATTTGAACTTTCCAGGTGCCAGGTGCGCCAAATGGAAGATCCTGCCTCTGTCTACAGTGAATTAATGGATCTAATTGTAAAACTTGCCAATCACGGTTTGATTCATGGGGATTTCAATGAATTCAATCTCATACTGGATAACGATGACCATGTCACTATGATTGATTTTCCACAGATGATATCAACATCGCATCCAAATGCTGAATGGTAGGTAAAAATCTAATGGTATTTTCAAAACAGGTAAGTTCTGATAAAAGCAGTCAACTGTGCTTTATTTTCATAACCTGCCTCTACTTCTACCATTTTTATAATATGTCCTAAATAACATTACGAATACAGTTTGATTTTATGAATTACTGGAAATACCTAGGATAAATTTATAATTAATTGCTCCTCAAAGAGAATGATTTATTTTGGTTAAGGGGTACTTAGAAATAAAGTGAATACTATTTAGCTAATTAGCTTTTTCTCTATGTCCCTAATGGGTCATTAACTTACAACATAAAATGAGTAAAAATAAACTTATAAAATTAAATGAGTAAAAAACAAGTACACAATAAGATTTTGTTATTACAATAGATATAATTACTTTGACTCTTGTTTTTGTGCATTTCTGTCTATTTTACAGGTATTTTGACAGAGATGTTAACTGTATTAAGGAGTTCTTTAAGAAACGCTTCAACTATGAGAGTGAGCTCTTCCCAGAATTCAAAGACATCAGGTAGAAGATGCCAACTAAATCTGGGTTCCCCCATCTTTGGTGTTTGTGTTGGCTTTATGAAAAGAGCTGTATGAGATGCTTACAGAATTGTGGAGGGGAGAAAAGCCAAATTAAGCAATTTGAAATATTTTTGTCATTCTTACAGTAAGAAGGTTCCCTGTTTTCTTCACTGGCAGTTACTGAAATGGTATCCAGAAGCTATGTATGCCTTAAAACGTTCTGCTTTCTCCTTTGCCTTTCTGCTTGCAGCTGAGGGAAAAAGATTGATGCAAAACCTTAATCCAAACAGTAAATACATAAGAAATGTTGCAGTGATGCAGAATAAACTTCTCCCACTCTAAAAGCCTTAACAGTTCTGGCATATTGAGTATTAATGTAGGTTTCAATTTTAATTTTCAGAATGGTAGTAAACATGGTGACTACGTCTTCAAATATTATCTTCGAAGTTTAGACATAAGGAAAAAATCTTTTACAGTGAGGCACTGGCGTGGGCTGTCCAGTGATGTGATTGATGCCCCATCTCTGGAGACTTTGAGCAGGAGGCTGGATAAGGCCCTGGACAACCTCATCTAGTTGTGGTGTCCCTGTTCGTTGCAGGGGAGTTGGACTAGATGGCCCTCAGAGGTCCCTTCCAACTCAAAGGCTTCTTTGATTCTCTGAAGTTTTATTCATAATATTGTTTGTTGTTTTTTTTTTAAGTGAACTAATTTTTCACGTACTTTGAGAGTGAAGCTGTTGCAGTGAGTAGGTTTTTATATCATTCTGAACTCTTGCACAAGGGAGAATTGCACTTACATCAGTGTGTATCAGTGCACCCTTTATTTTTCTGTTTGCACAAGTATAGTTTAAAACCCAAGTATATTTGTGTTAAAATGAAATTATTTAAGTAAATAAATACTGATCTTAGAGATGGAGTCATCTT
This sequence comes from Bambusicola thoracicus, assembly GCA_002909625.1. Classification (NCBI taxonomy): domain Eukaryota; kingdom Metazoa; phylum Chordata; class Aves; order Galliformes; family Phasianidae; genus Bambusicola; species Bambusicola thoracicus. Next base: position 15,924 of record PPHD01002960.1, read on the forward strand.
CTGTGGCAGTTCGCTTCTGTTAGGCCACATTCTGCTAAGTCCTCAAAGCCCCACATTGTCTTGTATGTTTCAACAGAGTACACCCTTTTCTAATATTATGGTAATTACAATTTATAGTGTTTTATGGCACATCCATAGCAGGATGATTTAACATATTGAAAGAAAACCAACTTTTACTGCTCTCTTTCAGAAGAGAGAGTTCTCTTGACATAGAGATTGCTGCCAGTGGATATACAAAAGAAATGCAGGAAGATGATGAACTACTTCACCCTTTGGGCTCTGATGAGGATGATGATACAGCAGAGGTATCAGAATTTGAAGAATTTGCCGAGAGTAACCTCAAATTCTTCAGAAGTAATCAGGAAGGTAATGCAGAATTAATACATGAAGAGGATTCTGAAAGCAGAACCTCTGAAGATGCATTGTATCACAATGAAGAGGCTGATGCCACTGAAACTAGTGAAAATCTACAAAAACTGAGTTTGTCAGAGTTGAGTTCTGCCTTAGATAAGGTTGAAGGGCAACCTGGGCAATGTAAATTTAGTGAAGATGGAGACAGTTGTGTAACTGTGTTTTCTGAGCATGAAAGGATGCTTGAATGTACCTCAGAAAATCAGGCAACTCAAGGAGAGCACTGCATTGATAAGGACACCGAAGATGATGAATGCCCTGATCTGGTTGACTTGTCAACTTTAAACAAGAACTTGAAGCCTTACAGGTAAATATTAATCTTTACTGTCTAACCTTCACTGCCTCCCAGTAAATGAAAGTCTTTCAAGTAGTTCAAAAACGACTGCTCTTCAGCCACCATAATTCAAAGTGCAAACTAAATTTATTCTTAAAACAGTGCAGTAATATATTTCCTGATGATTGGTTCTGTACATGTAACACTTCATATGTATGATGCAGCAGTTGTCATTTCCTGTAATAGTAACAGGCTGCTTTTCATGTGTGCGGTATACAAGTGCCTATTGTGCAGTAGTTCTTCCTGTCATAAATGCCTGTGTTGAACTGTTAGCATTAATGTTTAAATTGGAGATGTTCTGTAGTACTTAGATGTTCTGCTAGCGGTTTTCAAATTATATCTCAAAAATACTGTGACTAAATTGTGATGATCACGAACACAAAGGGTGTTAATTTTGCTAGGTGGAATAACACATTACTTTACCTATTTTAGAAATGAAGATGATATACCTCATATTGCTGAGAACAAGGCAAGAACAAGAACCACGTCAGTCAGCAGTCTTGGCAGCTGTTCAACCATTCCACCGGTAATTATTACTGTTATTACTACAGTGTTATCATCTAGTTAACTGAGGCCATCTTAAATTTCACATAGATGTTAGTAGGTATTTGTAAAAATACCTTCTAGATCTACTCGGTTTTCAGTGATTTCTACCACGTACCTCTCTGGTTTGCAGTTACGTGGTCATAGACAAATGGTACTGATAATATTCTAATTGCTGACATGTGAATTATATCCAGCACTTTACTCCACTTGTTGCTTTTTGTTCTGTTACAAAATCTCTGCACTTGTGTAAACAACTTTAATTTGACAGCAGCAGGTATAGGTCATACAATGTGTTCTTCCATTTCTCTTACTGGAAATGAACTCTGCTCCACAATTAATGTTTTTGTATTTTAGAAGAGAATATTTAAGCAAAGATTTAACCTGCTCTGTTTGGAGATTTCTTCACGTTTTTTCTGAAACGTTTATATCAACTCATTTTAATACTGGTTCCTCCAATAATTTGAATTTTCAGCATTATATAAATCAGGAGGTTTTGCAGCAGAATTTAATTTCTGTTCTTCAACCAGTCTATAAATTAATCAGTACGACTATTACATTTTAAGAAGTACACTAGAGTTTTGAAGGGAGAAAAGGACAGTTATGTGTGTAAATGTATCGCGAAATGGCATGCGTGGAAGTTGTCTCAAGATGTCTGTATAGGACTTCACATTTGTTAGTCATTCAAGTTCTTACTTTAGAGAGTGGCTTTGTATCTTCTTAAAGAGACAAAGAATTGGATTTGATTTGTGGAATTGGGTAAAGAAGAACCAGAATGACCTGCCAGGAGTTCTTTAATCTCTGGTGCTTGCAGCCTGATGTGTTTTTTCAGTTGTTGGATTTTTGTGTATGCTTGTTTGTTTTTTTTCTGTTTGCGAGCTAAAGTATGCAGAATTGCTTTACATTTCTATAGGGGTTGCTTGAAATTATACTTCTGTTCACCATTAGGTGGTAGCAGTGGTCATGATGTAATTCTAGTAGCCTTTCTGAGTGTATAGAGGGTGTATGTTTATTCTGTACACAGACACATAAAACTTGTTAGAAAATACTCAAATGATATGTAAGTACCTAATATTCTGTTCCAAAAGAAACATAAAAGCGCTTCGGCAGAAGAGAATTTCCTAAGATGCAGCCACGTAAACATCCTGTTTATCCAGTTTACCTTACGTAATCATCCCATTTGTGTGCTCATACGCTGAGTAAAGTGATGTTTCTGCCCACTGATAAATCTTATTTGAAAGTTTGAATGCTAGAAGTAAATAGTAGAACTAAAGGGTGGATTTGTGTATGAGCTGTTTGTAACATAAGGACATGATTACAAAACTGAAACGAGCAAAGCCACTGCAGTAGGACCCACTGTGACTGCTGCTAGTTCTTCTCTGTTTATACAGCTTTCACCATGGAGAAACATATTAAAACAGATTTTTAGATTGAACAGAGAGAAGGAATTCTTATGGACATACATAAGCAGTAGTGGTAATAGCAGTAGGTAGAGTCATAACTTGGAGTATGCCAAAGCGAAAACAGTATGAGTTAAAGAAAATAAAATATTCCAGAAAAAATAAAATGTCTGGCTGTGCTCGTAGAAATTTTTTAGGGACTCTTCTTAATTAATGAAAGGAAATAACGTGAACTATCAAAAAACTTAAATAGCAAAATGTAAATTTGTTGACTCTGAAATTTTTCTGATTTTGCTTATAGTGTTGGATGATGGTAAGACAAATGAGACTCACGCCGTGGTTGAGCAGTAGAATTTTGCAAATTTACATTATGGTTATATATCAGAAATACCTGGTGTTTGTGTTGCAAGATTTCTTGCTTGAACTGTGAATAAAATCGTCTGTTCACTGCAGTGGGGGAAGCAGAGAAGCCTCCTTTAAGGGCTCTACCTATAAAAAAGCAGAGAACTATATCTGCTGACAGAAGGAAAGCACTAATGGACCAGTTTGAAGTAATTCTGTTTTCTTCTGGAATGTTTAAGAAATATTTTTAAAGACAGTACACAGTTAATTTCCAAAGAGCTCATTGTTAAATTCTAAGGTGAAATAGATACAACGTAAACAAGATTAACGTAATTTATTGCCTGTTGATAACAGTAGAGAGCAGTGAATTACTGAAAGCAAACTAAAACCACCTTTCCCCCACTCGCCCTACTCCATGTTTTCCCCTTGGACAGCACATGTGAAGATCCAGTGGGTGCTGCAGTCAGCCCATGATGCTTCACCTCCCCTGGTCCTCCCTGGTCCTTCTGTGCCCCTGCCACACATGGGTCCCCCTGAGCAGTCCCACAGGCTGCAGCTCTCCCAGCACCACTGTAACTATTAAATTATGGATTGATTTTATTATTATTATTATGGATACCTTGTGCCATCACAATATATAGTAGAACTCAGAATGAAAACAAAAGGGTAAATAGCATGACATATCATAAAACTACTGTAGTCAGTTTTTTTTAACTGGTCCGTTGTAATTCAGGCACTTAGCACTGTGCAAGATACCATTTAAAATGCTACTTATTAGAGCTAACACTAAGAGAAAATAATAGCACAGATAATCTTACACCTTTTCAGATGCTGGAGCCTTGAACAGTGTAGCATCAAACTGGAGTCCAAGGCACACACCCACCATTTGGACCTTTTCTGTAGCAAAAGTTCTCCCCTTTCAGTCAATCAAACCATACTCTGACTGTCTTACAGGGAAACACCTCTGTTCATCTTTTCTGCTGTCCAAGAGAATGATGTTTTCATGGTAACTTCTTGCCGCTCTATTAGATAAAGATGAAATTACACAGCAGTCGTAATTGCTGGTACCAACCAGGGGCTGCCTGCTGGCTTCTCTGTTACAAGGACCTGGCTGAGATTGCCCTGAAGCCCAGGGGTCTGTGCACAGCACCACAAGGCTGAGGGCTGCAAGGGGCAGGCTTGGATACACTGGGATTAGCCCTGACATGGATCACCAGCGTGTTGTCACACAGTGGTCTCCAGTCAGGATCCCCACTGCATGTTCTTGTCAGTAGTGAAAATGCAGGATCACTGTGCTGTGTCTTTAGCATTAAATGATTCTCGCAAAGTTCTGATGCTGAATTGTTTCTTTATAGGAACTGGTGAAAAAGAAGATAAAACGTCAGCTGACAAAACAACAAAAGTCTGCTCTGAGACAGCGGCTGCAGAAAGGAGAGGCGAATATTTATACCAAACAGCGCCGAGAAAATATGCAGAATATTAAGTCAAGCTTGGATGCAGCTAATTTCTGGGGATAATTTATTGAAACTACTGTAAACGTCAGGAAACAAATAGTTGAAAGAATTCCATTAATGAGAAGTATTCCTTTTCCACAGTGGAGCAACAGCTCTTCTGTACAACACTGTGTTTTTCTGGAAGCTAATAAATGTCATTCTTGTTCCTATGGTTTTGTTTGGAGAATTTTCTTTTGTGTTTCCAGTGAAAACCACTGACTAGTTTAAACTAAATCTAGGTGTGATCTTTTAACTACAGACATTTCCAACAGTATCTTGTTTTAAATTGATTTTTCTGTGTTTATGTGGATTAAAAATCTTCCACTGCGCAGAGGATTCCTTTTTAAAATGTCCCTTCTTTCAGTCTTAAAGCTGATCTTTGCAATGACAGGAAATTTAAATGCAAAGTGCTGCCTTCGTGTTATAAGTGTGTTGGGTTAGAGGAAATATGAACCAGTAGCTTTTCTTCTCTACTCCGTAAGAATTTTTTCTACTCCATAAGGTTTCTTTTGAACCTGCGCAAAGACCAGCAAACAATATAACATTATGCCTTCTTTGATCGTACCAATTCTTTTTTTTCTTTTTCTTTTTTTTCTTTTAACCTTCATTCTAAGTCATCTCGCATAAAAGTCCTGCCCAGAAAGAAATGCAGTAAGTGCTGTACGGACATGGCATCCACTTGGGTTTTGGATGTACCTGTGCAGTTACCGTCAACTTTAATTCCTTTAGTAACTTAGGTATAGCAGTGAGAACTGTGAACTTCTCTGTTCAAAAATATTACGATGTCTTTTACTGTGTTATATCCTGGGGCTCTGAAGACCTAGAAGATCAGATGCTTTGATGTATCTGCACTTGAGATGTGAGGTGGAGCCTTCCTGCAGAAGGGTGACTTGGCCAAGTTTAAGTTATCAGTCTGTAGTTTCCAACATTGTACATCTTCTATTTGCCTGGGGAGTGTCGGGAACTTGAGTTATACTTTAGCTGTTATGTGCACACGTCTGATGCTATCTGTTCTACTTTGCCCCCTCTACCTGCTAACTCAGGTTGTAGTTAATTGGAGAACTACAAGCTCAGTTCTGTCCTGAATCACACTCTTGATTTGAAAGCTTCTAGCTTTGGTATTGCTGTTACAGTACAGAAGCTAGTATTGCCAGCATCTTGTCCATAAAGCCATGGCAGGCCAGTGACAAGATGCAAGAGATAAATGCTTCCTGTAGCATCACAGCTGTGGGAAAGCCTAGTGACAGAAGGAAGTCCAATTAAATCTTAGATGTAAGTGATTGCAATCAAGATATGCAAGCCTATTTCCTGATGCATAGAGCTCATTTTATCTGGAGCAGAAAAGTGACCTAAGTTAATTGTATTTCCGTTTCAAACATCAAGGGGAAAAAAACATCCTTTTATGTAGGCTGTTACCTATTAAGAGGTTGTTTCAGTGACAACAGTATTTCGGTTGCAGTTTGTAGGAGACTGGCTCTCAGAACAAGGGCACATTGATATGGAATATGTGCTCAAGCCAGACCCTGGATGTGAGTAACAGTTTCAATCTGTCCAGAGTCTTCTAGTCCTTGAGATATGGAAGAGCCTGGATGGGACAGTGGTTGAAGTCTATGTAGTAAACAAGTATAGGGAAACTTTGCAACTCAGCTTTTCGCTATCGGGTATGAACAATGGAGACCTGTCTTATGTTTGGTACGAAAAGGCTAACAAGAAAGCACCAATCTGCACGTAATTAGCTAATGTGTGTCCAATCAAGTTTCTCCTCTGTTGTGCATGATCTGAGCTGCGAATAGTATATACACTGTGCCTTTTGCAATAAAGGTGACGTGGACTCAGAGGGAGCCTCAGACGGGTCAACAGCGGTCCTCATCTCGGTGCCAATCAGGTAGGAAGGCTTGATCACCCTTTTGCCCATCAGAAAGGTGGCCAGCATGGACCTTGAGTTTGCTGCCGCGCAAAAACTGCTTCTCAATATCCTTGCTAAGAGAGGGGAGAAGATTAAGGAGAAAGACATGCAGAAGTTAGTGAGCTGGGCTCGTCAGCAAGGCTTTCTTCCAGTTCCCCCAGATCTGTTTTTTTGTACAGGACTGGCATGAAATTGGCGATGCCATGTGGGAAAGGGCTGCTCGGGGACAGACGAAAGAGATGAGAACATTGGGTCAGACCTGACGTGTAGTAGTTGATACACTGAAAATGATGCAGGCAGAGACTAAAGTGGCAGCCGCTGCCATTCAGGCGATAACCGCCTCAGCACAAGCAGCCCCTTCGCCTCCTTATGAGGCATCGGGGTCCAATTCTTCTAACTCGTTTCACCGGGAGTTGGCTATTAAAGGGACTACGTGCACAAAACAACATGCTTCTGACCTCAAAATCCCGCAGAGCAGCACTACCGCAGAGCAGAAGGGTTAACCGATGGGTCATCATGTCGGTCTAAGTTGTATCCTTGGCTTTCCTCTGTTACATTGTCTCCAACTACCTCACTACCTTCTGACAGTGGAAGTAAACAGAGGCCTGATTTATGTTCTCCTGGCAGGACAGAGGGGTCAGTAACAGAGTCCGTACAGGCTGGTATACAGATACAAGAATTGAAAAAACAACTTGAGGAGGCAGGTAAAGCGCTAGGGGAAAAAATAGAGAAAGCAATCTCATTAATAGAGAATGGAAACTCCTCTGAGACAGATGTGGTGCAGAACAAGCAACAGATGGTGACTCCCCCGCCCCGTGTTCAAAGTCAGGGTTGCCAAGAATGTGGTGGACCGGGGTGGTGAAAGACGCTGTATTGCAGGGCGATTGGCACATGGTCAGCGCCATTGCATGTCCAGTAATAAACGGACCTGCTGGGCCAGAATATCAGCAAAACGAATGGAAGATACTGCACCAGGCTAGGAGAACTGTAGAGGAGAATGGGTTAAGATCTGACTCTACTAGGATGATGTTAGATTGGCTGTATACGGCTGATGTGAATTCTCCTACTGACTGCATGAACTTGGCATGAGTGCTGCTATCACCCTCTCAGTGTATTGTATGGGAAAGAGAGTGGGGACACTTAGCTCAAAGAGAAGTGCAGCAATCTGGACAGCCCAGTGATCTACTGTATGGTGTAACTGCAGAAATGCTAACAGGACAAGGGATGTATAATAACCTCGTGGCACAGCTCCAATGTCCTTTGCCAGTTCACCACTTAGCAGCACAACTTGCTCAAAAAGCTATTGATGCCGTGCCTGATGCGAAAGCACAACCGAGTTTTACTCTTATTCATCAGGGCCCTACGGAGGACCATGCAAAGTTTGTAGATGGTTTGTGGAAGGCGTTGAATAATCATGCTGACACGACACAGGATTCCAAGTGTAGTACTTTCCGATTGTTGACATTACGAAAGGATGCAGATGTGGGAGACATGTTAGACTTGGCAAACCGAGGGGCTGTTCAGCAACAGGGTCAAATGATGGCGAGCATGGTCGCGGCTGCTGTGACAAAAATAGGGAATCGATCTCGTGCGAAAACGGGGATTTGTTATAGGCGCAGCCGGAGTGGTCATTTTAAACGAGCATGCACTGCCACCTTGTGGTGCGAAAAGCGCCAGAAGAATTCACACGCTACAAATGTATGTCAGCAAGCAAAAAACGCAAAGGGGAGCGTGAAAGGTCACTGCGCGAAGACACAAATAGCTGCCCCACAGCGTCCTGCCGCGCTCAGCTTCCCCCTCCAGCAACCTGGAGAAGCCTGGGAATCCATTTGGCCGCAGCAATAGATGTCGCATTAACGGATACTACTGCCCAAAAGATTCTAACCGGAGTACAGGGTCCTCTTGGTCCCCCCAAATGACAGAGTAGGTGCATTACTTATAGGACGGTCTTCATCTGGTTTGGCAGGGTTGATAGTTCTGCCTGGTGTTATCGAAGCTGACTACTTGGAAGTGATAATGGTGTGTGTCTACACCCTGACTCCGCCTTTGACTGTTTGGGCAGGAACTCGTATAGCTCAGTTAGTGCTGTTGCTATCAATCGTTTTAGATGATACTACCACCTTGCTGGAATGTAAGGACAAGGGTTTTGGTTCTACTGAGAACACAGTGGTAAACTTAGTACAGCAAATGAGCCACCAACCTATCATTACAGTTCAGTTATTTCGAGGCAACGTGGCCATTAAGATCGCAGCCATGATGGACACTGGAGCTGACGTGACTATTATCAGTCATGCAAAATGGCCGCGCCAGTGGCCCACAGCGACAGCATCAAATGCAGTGCAGGGAGTGGGAGATGGTGCCACCCCTCGTCAGAGTCAAGTACCGGTAATTGTAACATTACCCGAGGGTCAGCATACCTCTCTATGTCCATATGTGATGTCCTTGCCAGGGAACCTTCGGGGATTACTTGGCGGTGATGTCCTCGCCCAACTGGGGGCAACACTCCCTGTACCACATTTTTAGCGGCGGCTACTGTTGAGAAGCCACCAGCTCCACACATTCCTTGGAAAAATGACGATCCAGTGTGGATAGAGCAGTGGCTGCTAACTCGGGAGCGCCTTGCAATCGCTCATCAGCCAATGACAGAACAATCACAGCAGGGACACATCAAACCTTCAATTAGACCCTGGAATACGCCTATTTTTGTGATTCCAAAGAAGTCCAGTAGAAGGGCAGTAAGCAAACAAATGTGAGCTATGGATGCTTTACAGCCTGGCATGCCCTCTCCAGCTATGTTGCCATGAGATTGGGAAATTATTGTGATGGATTTGAAGGACTGCTTTTTTACGATCCCACTGCAACCTGCTGATACTGTTTGCTTCGCATTCACATTGCCTTCTGTAAACAAGGAGGAGCCACCCTCCCGTTATGAGTGGGTGGTGCTTCCTCAGGGGATGAAAAATTCTCCCACTATGTGCCAGCTGTATGTACAACGGGCATTGAGACCTATTCGTGAACAGTATGCTGATACTACTGTGTACCATTATATGGATGACATGTTATTATGTCAGCGCCAGCCATTTTCAGGTCAGTTTGTAAATCAGATAACTGATATGTTACAGCTTAAGGGTTTGCAGGTTGCTCCAGGAAAGATTTGATGATCTGCTCCCTGGAAATATCTCGGCTGGACAGTCGAGAAGAGAACTGTGAGACCACAGAAGTTGCAACTCACTACAACTCTACGAACTGTACATGATGTCCAGGTTTTACTGGGTGACTTGCAGTGGGTGCGTAATCTTGTTGGACTGTGTAATGATGAGATAGCCCCGCTGGTTTCTCTTCTCCGAGGCACACGTCTAGAAGTTCAAGTGCAATTGACTGACGTTCAGTATGAATGCCTCCAGCGGCTTGCGGAATGTCTTCAAACTTCTGTTGCTGATCGTTGAGACCCTGATTTACCCCTGCACATCTGTGTATTCAATCACCCTCACTCCCCATATGCAGCACTTGTACAGTGGTGTGTGTGGCAAAAAGAAAAAGGGGGAGATGAGTGCACTATTGTTGTTACATCTGTGCAGGCAAAGACTGATAAGGGAACTGGAAAGCGAGGATGCCTTTGGGTGATGGGGTACGCGTATTAGAATGGGTATTTTTGCCTCACACACCTCCACAAAGCATCTAGGATCAGACCTCGGCTATGGCAAATCTGATCCATAAAGCACGAGCCTGAGCAATTCAGATTGCTGGGAAAAAAGCAGAGATTCTTGTTATTCCTTTAAAATGAGAATTGTTAAATTGGGCCTTCCTTACAACATTCTAGAGCCTTACAAATTGCATTATTGGGATTTCCTGGAGAAATTACAGAGAAACACCCTCCTGACCCTAGACTGCAGATTCTAAGTAAGCAATCATGGGAAGTGCAGTCTAAGGTTCATGATCGCCCAGTCAATGGCCAGACAATCTTTAGAGATGCTGGGCACCGTACTCACCGTGCAGTGTGCACGTGGTTTAAAGACAGCGAGGGGAAGCACTTCTACATGGAGGGAGAGCATGGGGACTCTCTTCAGACATTAGAGCTAGCTGCAGTAGTTTGGTCACCCACAACGTGGCGATTGGAGCCTATTAATATTGTATCAGATTCTTTATATGTAGTAGGTGTAGTGTTTCGCATTGAAGAGACATTGATAAGGCCTCCTAACAACCCACACTTGGGTCAGTTGCCATTTCAGACACAGCGGGCTGTACATGATCAGCAAAATAACTGTAGTATCCTGTCATTTGTCTGATATGGGGTTGGGACAAGGAAATGCACTAGCTGACCGGTTGGTTAGTGTGGCTACCCAAACACCCCATAGCTCGATAGCAGTGGCACAAGATAGCCATGAAATGTTCCATCAGTCTGCCAAAGCGCTGAGAAGGCTGTTTGGGATATCTGATGCAGATGCAAAGGGTATCGTTCGCACCTGTCCTCAGTGTAGTTTTCATGGAACAGGCCTGGGTTTGGGCGTAAACCCCAAAGGCTTAGAAGCATGTGAAATCTGGCAGATGGATGTAACTCACGTGCTGGAATTTGGACGACTGAAATATGTGCATGTAACAATCGATACCTTTTCCAGAATGATTTGGGCAACCATTCAAGCGGGAGAGAAGGCGAGACACGTAACTCGTCATCTCACTAGTAGTTTTGCGGTCATGGGTGTGCCAAAAGAATTAAAAACAAACAATGCTCCTGCTTATAAGAGTGAGCGGGTGCATCGTTACTTATGCTCATGGGGGTAAAGCATGTCACAGGTATACCACATGTATCCTCAGGTCAGGCTATGATAGAGCGTGCTCATCGGACGTTGAAGATGTATCTCGATAAGCAGAAACAGGTACCTGAGCAAGATGTTTCTGTCCGATTATCGCGAGTGTTGTACACCTTAAACTTTTTGAGTTTTGCAGGAGATACTGAACTGCCTGCTGCAGCGCTGCGCTATGGGAAGATCAGTATGATTGTGACTCTGGGGATCAAGCTCTATTACAAGGACCCTAGATCACAGGTTTGGGAGGGTCCAGCTCCATTGTTGTTTAATGGTCGTGGTAATAGCTGTGTTTTGACAGGTTCAGGTCCGTTATGGGTTCCTATCTGATGGACCAAGGCAGCCCTGACTCATCTGCCCAGCACTGATGACAGCTGCGAGACGCACTCCATCTGACACTCACGAGTATACCGAACTAAACAGCCCCCATTGGTACCTGAACAAAGCACATACAGGATGCAGTCTTGAATGGTGAGAATTAAGCCCCCGACTCCAAGAAGTGAGCCAGCTTCATTGTTCCAGGTGCAAGAGCGTAGTAATCATTACTCTTAGTTGTAGCAAGTGTCAAGGCACCTTTCAAGAGACATCCATAACACTGGCTGCAGAGTGTGCCCTCTGTGATGGTTGTTCCCAACTTCAGCCATCGCAGATATTTGCCAGCTGTATTTCAGTTATATATAATCGTGCTGTTAATCCTCGCATTCCGCCTTGCCAACAAATTTCTGAATTTGCAGATTATTGCATTGAATCGCTTTGTGAAGAACTATGGGCTTGCAAATAAGCCGAGTTACAAATAGAATACGCATTCTGCACTCGGCTGTTGGGGCGTCACTGTTCCTACTGTTCCTAGTGTTGCCCTGAAACTTAGGAATGTTCATACCTAGTCAGCCAAAGCAGAATGTATGGGTCTCTCTAGCCAATCAGACTGGGCAAAACACCTTGTGTATTTCAGTGTCCACTCCCGACAATCCTTTTATTACCTGTCTGGTTGGGGTCTCTGTTGACTCCTGGCCTGTGCCTAAAGCTTTTGAGTCTAAATTTAAAGGCCAGAGTCTGATCGATAACTGGGATTTATGGGCCTCTTATCTCCCTCAGACCGGGATACCCTTTCAAGAACTTGAATTGCTCGGGTCAGTAAAAATGGATTATTGTCTTAATTTTAACCATGTGGGGAAAAATCAGTCAGTGGTCCGGAATGTGGCCTCCTTTTTAAGCATCTATCAAAATGCATCGGCCTGGTGTAACTACACAGCGCCGAAGACATCGGTTTCAACTAATGCCCATCTGCGGTTACCACGAGGCTACTTCCTAGTCTGTGGTGATTGGGCTTGGCCAGGAGTCCCAGCCTATATTCGGGGAGGACGTTGCAGCATCAGACGGTTGATGCTGCTCACCCCAAACATCACTATGACTTGGCAATATCGAAAAATTAGCACAAGTCGCAGAGTAAAGCATGGAAAATATGCCTTCAGTAGCAAATGTAATAATCATGCTGACATTTGGTCAGTAGGAAAAATTGTTAGTGCCTCTCTTATTGTACCAGGGGTAGCTGCAGCCAAAGCATTGGGAACGCTGAACAAGCTAGGCTGCTGGCTGGCAAAACAGTCTAACGCGACCTCTGTCGCCTTAAGTGGGTTGCTCACCAATGTGGATTCGATTCGACATGCAACCTTACAGAATCGGGCTGCTATTGATTTTTTGCTACTTGCTCATGGACACGGTTGTGAGGATTTTGATGGCATGTATAGCATGAATCTCTCTGATCATTCGGTATCAATTCATAAAATATTAGAACCTTGATGGGTGGGGTACAGCGGCTGCGGGTGGATGATAACTGGAACATTTTTTCAAGTCTTTTTGGAAGTCTGCCTGTTTGGCTACAGAACCAGCTTAAGGTAGCAATGATTTGCCTTATTGCCTTTGTATGTATTTTAATCTGTGTGCCTTGCTTATTATAACGTATTCAACGAATGATTCAGAATTGTATGAAGAGGATCTGACTTGTGCAAAAAGAAAAAGGGGGAATTGTAGGAGACTGGCTCTCAGAACAAGGGCACATTGATATGGAATACATGCTCAAGCCAGACCCTGGATGTGAGTAACAGTTTCAATCTGTCCAGAGTCTTCTAGTCCTTGAGATATGGAAGAGCCTGGATGGGACAGTGGTTGAAGTCTATGTAGTAAACAAGTATAGAAACTGTAGCAACTCAGCTTTTCGCTATCGGGTATGAACAATGGAGACCTGTCTTATGTTTGGTACGAAAAGGCTAACAAGAAAGCACCAATCTGTGCGTAATTAGGTAATGTGTGTCCAAACAAGTTTCTCCTCTGCTGTGCATGATCTGAGCTGCAAATAGTATATACACTGTGCCTTTTGCAATAAAGGTTGTTGTCAGAGTTTCACCATTGCTTCTATGAAGGCGTGTGATTCATCTGGGGGGCTCCCAGTCGATCTATTCAGGAGGGTCCCATCCCTGGTTAACTTCAGAAGTTCTTTGCCTAAGATGTGCGTGCACTTTTTGGCTTCTAAGATTGAACTTTTCACAGTGAATGAGTTCTTTCTGGTGCACGACCTGAAGTCTGCGTTAGTAATGGGTTCCAAAAATACACAATGGCTGTCCCATTTGATTCAGCTGCACGGAACAGAAGGGGTGATGGAAATCTTCGCTGTTTATTTTCAGATCGTTCCTTTAAAACATCCATTAACCGTTTTAAAGGTACTCTAATGGATGGCTGTAAGTTATCGTTTCCATTTAATGGAGTTAGTGAGGGAGGAACAGCCTCGTGGTTACCACTTAATACATCTTTATTAAGCTTTTTTTTTCTCTTTTTTCCTTTTTTTTTTTTTTT